>AYEL01071913.1:0-29119 GCA_000484575.1 Olivierus martensii
CTGCTCCGTCACCCCACCAACCAGAGGAACATTAGCGACACCGGTGCCCTCAGATGAGGTACCAGTGCCACCCTCCCCAAGATGAGGCGAAGAAGCAGACTCCCCAGTAAAAGAATTATCCATTAAATTTTCCATCCAGAAAAATATGACTGGGGGAAACATAAAAAGTCACCGCCCGGTTATCCCCCAATACGGGCGTAAGGCTAATTACGACAGGGTTTCGCCTGGTGCCCTGAAGGGATCGTTAGCGACACTACATATTTAACTACCCCAGTGCCACTCAACTCTCAGCACGATACCATACACTTTAGTTTGGGTAGGGCGCTCTCTTAGTCTGGCCCCTTACCTTCGACCTTTCCGGCATGGGAGACCCTACCAGTAGCGAAGCTACCGCCGGTATAGCTCTCAGGATCATTGGAACACGCAAGCTCCCTCACCACGACAAGGTGGAGACGCCATTGAGGGAGAATAAAAGTACCATATTGCAGCTCAAAATTGAAAGACGAACGAAAATCATGAAAAATTTTTATTTTTAATAATGATTCCTCAGGATTGTAATTAATAGCGGAAGTAGAAATGCATCTGGAGAATGAAGTTCAAAAACCGTAAAATAAAACAAAGATGTCAAATTTTTTCCCAAAGTGTAGAATAGTATATACACTCCTGTGATTACATTCATATTTTATAAGTTTTCAAGTTTTATAATAATACCGTATCAATAAGTTGCATTCAAAATATTAATTTATAATCTATCTTCTTTATGTAAATTATATATTTATGTTTTAATTTCTTTACTGTTTCAAGCTACAGTATACAGTATTTGTTTATTGTTTGTATGTTGGTATTGCGAAAGATAGTATAAATAAATAAATAATGATTAAAATAAACATTTAATGCTAAATTTATCGACTTTGTTACTCATATAATGTGAAAATTCGTATTGTGCTAAATCACACCAAGCGAAAAAATGGATGGCTTAGATGGTCATTATCCTCGATAGCGGACAAATTTCTGTTCCCCAGAGGTGTCCATATTGATAGTGTGTATATCTTCACTGTCAGGAGAAATGTTTTAAATATCTCACTTTCTTTTTTCTTCACCACAAGCTCAATAAGCACCCCTGCAAGTAGACTACCGAGCGGTACACCTTTGGCTTGTTTATAATATTCACCATTAACCCTTTAATGCCCAAATTATTTGTTTTCAGTAAAAAAAACTTTTAATAAGAAAATCACATTCTGTACACATTTAATAAACACAATTTATTTTCAAAAATTTTTTGTTTGGTACATAGAGAGTAAATAATCTAAGTGTTTCTTATTTGATACCGTGGGATGTAAAGGGTTAAATTCAAAGTAGGCTTCATGTATTAGTAGATGGCATAAATCTCTTGGGATTACTGGATCTGCTTCATTTTCTGGGATGTTCTCTAGTAATAATCGATATAACAGTATGCAAGTCTAGTTTAATCAACGGATACAAGGCTTCAAAATCATATACCTCCATAATCTCTTCTGGGAGTGGACCTACTTCGTATAGAAAATCAATAATATTATTAAAACTCATAAATCCCTGGTAAGTATCCACCCGGTTGTTGAAAGAAAAGACGTGCCAACATATAGAGAAAAAACATTAGCGAAATGGTGTAAGGAAAAATTAGGAATTTATCAATGGTCCTTAAGCTCAACGAGGCAATTTATCGATGAAACAGTCAAGACTCAGCTGATGGGCAGCATTATTCCTCTCTATTATAGCTCTTTGTAGGAAGCCAAAGAATTCTGAATTTCTCTCGCAACTTTGGCACTTCTAGTCTCGTTATTTATTATTTATTTATTTTATTACAAAAGGAATAGAGGACTGTACATTAAGGTTTAGCCCAGTGAAACAAAAAGGAAGTGATAAGTTGTGAGGTAAGAGGAGTAAAGAAAACAGGTTCCTACCTGAAGAAGTGGGTAGGCACTAACAGAAAAGATGGAAAATAAATGGAAAAAACATAAATATGTACAATATTTACAAGTAGAGTGAACAGATCTGACTCTTGCAGGTGATTACCAACACCAAAGATGTAGAGCTTGAATTACTAACAACTTGAAGGTAAGGCTGAAGCCCAAAACACAAAGATAAAAACAGTACTACGTCTAACCAAAATACTGAATGGTGGTAGCATAGTTTAATTATTTTGTGTAGTGTGTCTATTCCAATTTATAGCAATGGCACCAGTGAAGTTTATAAAATTTTTAAATTTCTTGAAGTTATCAATATTCTTCATGAAAAAGGATAGGTTGCAAGGCCAGTTTTTCCCATTTCTAAGAACATGTTGGATCAAGAAATCTCTATCATTATCAAATTTTTTACAGTCGAATAAAAAATGTTGAATAGTTTGAACAGATATATTATCGCAACTGCAGAATGATCTTGAGATAATGTGAGTTAATGATCTTGAACCTATTAAGATATTCACAAAAGTTTCCATGACCCATAAGAATCTTCATATAATGGTAATTTGGGATAATGAAAGATTTCGTGAGCCTTTCTTTTAGATTAAGTAGGAATTTATAGATAAGTCTACCATTTTGGTTGTTGTTCCATTTTTTTTTCCAGGGTGTGTCTGCTCTATCATTACCCACATTTTTGCTGTGTGATGGATTATGGCAGAAAGAAATACTACAATAGTTTTCTAGTGAACGGATGATGTTGAAAATATTGATACTTAATAGTTGACTGGGTCTTGAAGTTTTAATAAGGGCCAGAGCCACCATGCTGTCAGTAACAATCTGAAAAGTAGTGTTATCCTCCTTTTGTTTATTGATAAATTCCAGACTTTTCATGATTGCAAAAAGTTCTGCCTCTCTGCCTGACATACTTTTGCAATTGGTGATTTGGTAAATTTTTTGTGAGAAATATTGGCCCCTGAGCTTGCTGGTTGGTACCATTGGGAAGGTCTCTACTTGGTGAGTCTTCTGATGTGAGTCCCACCCTCGAGTGGTTCCTGCTTTTTGAATTTTGTCAATTTTAAAATATTCTAGTTTTTATTGCATTACTGCTGGCTAACGGTTTTCTGTGGCAGTTTTCTATTTGAATTTAAATTGTCTCTTTTTGGTTTTGACTTCTGTTTTTCGGGGTTGTCGTGGGACGGAGAGCTTGCTTGGCCCACAGGGACGATGTATTGACCTTAATGGTTTGTAACGATTACGACCTTAATTGTTTTAAATTTAAATTTAATTTCATATTTTACCTTTCTGTCGGGTCATGTGGTGTCTTTTCGGCTGGACTTTGGATCTCTGGATCTTTGGGATTTACTCAGAGAGGTGCCGATTCTACCCCCTAGGGCGAAGGAATAATGGGAAAGCATAGGACTTCAGCTGACAATCCTTTAGAAGAGCTGGATAAGATTATGGAGGTGGTGACAGCCAAAATAAGAGAGGAACACAGAGATGATTTACCAGCGAATCAATTAATAAAAGAGATAGCAAAGGGAACAATGGCAATTTTTAAGTATCTGAGGAGGGACAATAAGTCCCCAATTACAATAGAAATGAGGACAAAGGTGAGAATAGTAGCTCTTCAGATCTATTCAGCCGCGAGCCAGATCTGTGGATTGATGTCAGAGATTCGACATAATCAAAAGAATATTGTGGCTGTGGAAACCCCCGGTGCCGGTCTTAACCTATGCATCAATCCTGAGTAACTCGACCAAGACTATGAGCAAAACAACAAAAATAATCCAGAAGATCAAGCAAGAACAGAGAGAGAAGGGTGATCCAAGCAGAGAGGAGCAGACCATCCTAGTTTGACCTCTCGTAGACGAAAAGGAGGAAGTCTTGAGCCTAGATGAAATTGCTAAAGAAATTAAGCAGCAAATTGAACTGGAAAAACTAGGATTGGATGTACGTGGGCTCTTCCCAACAAAGGACAGCGTATGTATCAAACTAGCTAATAAAAAGCAAGGCGAAGAGTTATCAAAGGCCATTGAAAAGATTAGCACACTGAAACCCAATAAAAGACAGCCAAAGTTAATTTCGTTGAGAGTTCCCAATTCAGTGAAGGAGGAATTCATTGTAGAAAAGATTTATCAACAAAATGAGCATATCAAACAGGCCATTAATTTGCAAGAACTAAAGGAAGGAGTCAGGATAATTTCATTATTTAAAGGGAAGAGGGAATTGGAGGACAGGAGGAACATAATAATGACTGTTACTGCCAAAATCTTGACAACTAGAAATACCATTTCTATTTCTTGGTCAACCATTCGAATTGATGATTATATCTCTTCACTCAGGTGTTATAAATGCCTGGGGTACTTTCACAAAGCTGCTAATTGTGATGAGGCCCAGAAATGTTCACATTGTGGTGGTAAACATCATTACAATAATTGCACCATAATAGACCAGGAACCAAATTGCATAAATTGCCATAGATTTAACCTTAAAAACCCAAATGGATCAAAAGTATCAGAAAAGCACAATGCTTTTTCGCAGAATTATATCATAACCAAAAGAGCAATGCAGCAAACTGTTAAAAACACAGATTACTAACTGCATCCTTAAGTACTACTGCTTAGGGAGCCTTTGACAATGATGGGAGGGAAGTACTATCAATAGTAATATTATTGGGATAAACATTCTCCAGATTAACCTGCAGAGGAGCAAGGCGGCCACTTTGTCACTTTAAATTTGGTATTGGAACAAAATATTGATATCATTGTGATCCAAGAGCCTTTTAAGGTTAACAACCAGATTTCCCTTCTGGGAAGTGGAAGAGTTTATCCAAGAAGCACTGAACAGTTCGAGGTTAAAACAGGGATCAATGTACTGAATAAAAGTATGGATGTGATAGGCATAAGCAAATACACATGTAAGAATTTAACAACTGTTTTCATAGAAACTGGGAATCTCAGCTTCTATCTTGTGTCATGTTACATCGCCCCAACATAGACAATGAATGAAACTCTTTCATTATTTTCGATTTGGTCAATGAATTCAAGAATGAACCTATCTTAATCTTTGGCGACTTCAACACCAAATCAGATGTTTGGGGAAGCCCAATCGAGGACCAAAGGGGTGAAGAACTGGTGGAATTGATGTTCTCCTGTGGTCTAACTTTGGTCAACTCTTCTGCTCCCTCTACCTTTTCAACAACCCAGGGTAAAAGTTGGGTAGATGTCACTTTGGCAAACTGGACTCTACTGCCGAATTTTATTAAGTGTTTCACTACTTTAGAAAATAAAATCAGCAATCACAACTATATCTACATCCAACTTAAAACTACAGAATTACAACGTAGGGAAACGGAAGTAACCCACACTAGTATAACTAATTGGAATCAATTTCCGGAGGAAATTGCTAAAAACTGGTATCCTTTTATCCTTGACGAAATCAACAATGAAAGGGACATTGATCAGATAATTGAAAGACTAAATAGAGTTATCATGAACGCCTACAAAACGGCCAGCACAAGCAAAAGCATTAAGAAGAGGGTTCCATGGTGGACCACTCAAAGCAAAGAGCTAAAGTTCGAAAACTTAGAAAGGAATTCTGGAGAGAATTAGATGAGAGCAGCAGAGAATAAAAGAGAAAAGAATACCTACAGGAATTCAACAAATACAAAACCTACATAAATCAGAATAGATCCAAGGCTTGGAGAGACTTCTGTAAGAAGGTGGGAGAAGACAATCTCTGGAACAAAGCTTATAGATTTTGTCTTCAATAAATTTAAAACCAACTACCTACCAGATACAATAACCAAATCCGATGGAACTGAACCTAAAGATATTGAGGATACCATAAACTATAAACTTCACGAACTTTTTCTGGTGGATTAGACAAGCTTCAGAAGAAATAGATATTCAAAATAATGATGAAATTTTCACAATGAGTGAAATCAAACAAGCCTTCAACTCAATCGATATCAAGAAGGCTCCTGGAGGTGATAAAATAACTTGGTTATGGCCTGCCTGGCCTTCATGACTATTCCCAATGCCTTCTTATTACTGTTTAATACTTGCCTTTCAATGGGATATTTCCCAAAATCCTGGAAAAAAGCCACTATAAAATTAATACACAAGCAAAACAAGGACGCCAACTTAGCAAATAACTACAGACCAATTAGCCTTCTCCCGATTATTGGGAAAATTTTAGATAAACTTTTAAGTAAACGGCTCAACTATTTCTTGGAAAGTAACAAATTCTTTAATGAGAGTCAATTCAGTTTTAGGTCTGGGAGAAGCACCGTTCTGGCCTTAGATGACATTATGAATTTTATTAATAAGTCAAAAAAGGATAATAAACATACCATGATTGTCAACTTAGACTTCTGGGGCGCATTTGATTGCACCTGGTGACCGGCCATACTTTACAACCTTACCAGAGCCAGTTGTCCCAGGAATTTGTTCCACCTGACAAAAAGTTTCCTTTCGGATAGGAAAGCAATATACTCTACTGAAAATAGAAAAATCAAAATTGAAAACTGCATGGGGTGCCCGCAGGGGTCTTGCCTAGGGCCACTCCTATGGAACATTTTGCACAAAGGACTACTGGACTTCAACAAAACTCTCCATGAGGACATATACATCCAAAGTTTTGCAGATGACACAGTTCTCCTCACTAGACATGAGAACCGTGATAAACTGGAAGAAATAACTAATAAAACTCTGCAAACCATTGCCGAATGGATTAACAGAATGAAATTGGAAATAAATAATAACAAAACCAAGGGTCTAATTATTGGGAGGAAGGGAATTCTGAAAAGAAAAATTTCAGTTAAATGGTAATCACATACAATGTGTCCGAAGCCTTCAAATCCTAGGTGTAGAGCTTGATGAAACACTCAATTGGAGTCAACATATTAATAAAATATGCATCAAAGCCAGGAAGTTGATTCACTGTCTTCGGAGCCTTGGAGGAAAAGCTTGGGGGTTTTCGCCAATAGCTATGAAAGCCATCTATGTTTCTGTTATGGAACCAGTTCTAACTTACGCTGCAGCTATTTGGGGCAGCGCTGCTGCAAAGATACATAATAGAAGGAAATTAACCTCAATTCAGCACTCAGCTCTCATCTTGGCCTTTAGAGCCTACAGGACCACACCTTTTAGTGCTCTTACGGTTTATGCCCGAATGATCCCAATACATCTCAAAATAAAACAACTATACTTAGAGCATGTCTTGAAGTTGGACACACCAGACTCTTTAAAAAAAATTAATCCCGGCAGAATTACAGGATTTAGTTCAGGAGATTGACACTCACCATTTTGAGAAAGTGCTGATCCCAATCAGGAACACATGGTTTGGTTTACCTACTAACCTCACCAACTTCCCAAAGGACGACTATTCTCGGAATATCAGGATTTTTACGGATGGTTCAAGGATGGCGGGTGGCATGGGGCAGGACTTGTTTTGGTGGATTCTAATGATCATATCCTTCTCCAAAGATCCTACTGACTGGAGAAATACTGTATGATTACTCAAGCCGAGCTTTACACGATTTACTGCGGCATAAAGAAGATACTGGAAAACAGTTACCAATTTTCTGAAATCCATATCTACACTGACAGCAGTTTGGCTATTTACATGGTGCACAATCCCAATCACTGTTCATTTCTGGTCAACTTAATAAAGGACTTAATTGAACAAATTCAGAAAATAAAAGTTATCACCTTGAATTGGGTTAAGGGACATAGCAGAAACTGTTGGAACAACTTGGCTGATAAATTAGCCTGAAGAACTACAGACTGGAATCTTCCTGTGGTCTAATCAAGACTACCACCAAACTACTTGAAACATAAAGTGTGAAATTTCATCCTACAACAATGGCAACAGGAATGGGAGAATGATGGTACTGGCTGGCTAACTTTTAGGCCCCTACTTTCAATAGATCGACATTATAAAAACAGACACTTCAGCATTAACTATTACCTTACCCAATTGATTACGGAGCATGGGAACCTTTCAACTTACTTACACTGATTTGGTTTTAAAGATACCAATTTCTGTTACTGTGGACAGTTGACTCCCCAAGACTCTTCCTACATTATTTTTGATTGCCCTAAGTTTGCCTCTTTGAGGACTTCCTTGGAAAGGACAGCTATTTTAGCAGATCTGGCCCTGCCAGCTAAACCAGTTGATTGACATGGCGCGTACCAGGATAGTTTTCCCCGGCAAACCGAGAATCTTTAGTTCTGGTTTTGCCTCCTTCCAGTGATACTATTAGCTCTTGTTTTGTTTGCCTTCCTGATGGTACCACTTATTGCCATGCATCTCTTGAGGGCCCTCTTTGCATGGGTCTTTGTGATGGTATACTTTTTACCATGAGCTCCTTCAACAGAACGGGACCTCTTCAGCTTGCGGGATGTCTTCTTTGGTTTGCAACACTTCAAGGGATCTCCTTTGGCAGTGGCAGTGGTTCCTTTGGCAGTGATCTGAGTGATTTTTGGACTACTTTGGGTGACTTTATCTCTGCAGTGACTTTAACCCCTTCTGTTCTGGACCTCACCTGTGGCTTCCTGTTTTCAGACAACTGATCACTGTTGTTGGTTCCTCTAGCTTTTTCTCCTCTTCTGAAGAAGGACTTGAAGGACGATCAGCTGGATCAACTGGACCACTAGATGACTCATCTGACAGCAATGTGTGTAATCCTCGGACTTCTTCTTCTCGAAGATGGACCTGATGGAAGAACCTTGACGGATGACCGGCTAGATCAACTGGACCTCTTGACGACCCATCCTTCACTGATCAACATGTGGAATCCTCAAACTTCTTCTTCTCTCGAAAATGAACCTGATGGAAGAACAGCCGGGCCGACTGATTCATTGAGTGGATTTATCCCCTTATCAAACTCTCAGTTTTTGTACCTGGGACTTCTGTACATCTATATATTTACTTGTTTTGTACATATGTATTTTTATTGTTTCTTTTGTTTTCTGACCAGGGTCAGATTTGTAACTTGTTTTTAATTATTTCTTCCCAGTGCAGGTGTTTAGTGGCCTGCAGTGTTGGTTGTTATCCTCCCTTCTCCCCACTAGTGTCCAGTCGCACTCCCTTTGACTGGTTCTTTTTTCCTTTTCTATCCCTCTTTCCCCCCTCTCCTCTCTTCTTTTCTTTTCCTAGGATCATATCTATGAGTATGCCTTCTCCCCCAAAAAATTTAACTGTTGAACTATGTTGCATTCAGAGTGTAGGCAATAATAGGCTTGGTATGTAATTCTTTTATTTCTGTTATAAACAACAAAGGCAGAGCCAACGTGCTGTTTCGTTTTTGAACCATCTGTGAACACACTATGACCTGTAAAGTTATTCTTATAATCACCAATAGTTGGAGTGGTGGTGTTGCTGGATGCCACAGAAAATTTTTATTAGATTGAATATTGATATCATTGTTTTTAAGTTTGTTGAAGAGATCATTTAATTGTGTTGAGATTTCATAATGCTTGTTCTCTGTCATTTCAGAGTAATTCTTTTCCTTAGTGTGCATTATTTTCCATAGTAAGCTGACCTCAGAGATTCTGATGTCTATGGGTGTAATACCAGACAAGATGATGATGGCCTCTGAGAATACAGTTCTGTAAGCTTTACAAATTCTAAGCACAATTCTTTTTTGGATAAGGTTAAGTTTTTTTCTATTTCAATTTCTATTCAGTGCATCTTTCCAAACTGGAGAAACATAAGTGATAGTCGGCTCAATTGCTCCTCTATAAATGATTCTAGTGATTGTCGGGTTCAAACCCTATTGATTTGCAGCAATAGCAGTTAATGTTTCGTGTGTACAAAAGTTTTTTGAGTGATGTATTCAATATGTTCGTTCCAATTTAATTTTCTGCCAAATATGACAACTAAGTATTTCAAATAATCAACATTCTTAATTTTATTATGTCCAATGCGAATCCCAAGTCTTCTCTTCAATATTTTCCCTTTGCTCAGAATGATTGCCTGGCATTTGTCATAATTAATTTTCTGTTTAACTCTCTTTGTCAGTAGTCAATCTCTTTTATGACAGTGTTTGCATATCTTTCAAATTGATCTCTGCTTTTGTGAGAAATTAAAACAAGAATGTCATCAGAATGTCGAGCTTGTACCTCTGTATTATCAGAAAGATTAATATTAAGTAAATCGTCTAGTAAGATAAGAAAATATTAAGTAAATTGTCTAATAAGATAAGATTAAGATAAGATAATATTAAGTAAATCATTTAGTAAGAGGCCTTATTGGGGATGTCTGCAAGGGTCCCGAACGGGAACCTTGTGGACATCTTCGATTAATACTTTTGGTAATAACCAAGTTAGGAGTACAGTGGTGCCTCGCAATTCATCAGTAATCCGTCACCGAACTATTGTCAAATTGAGAAACTGTCGAATTGCGGGACAATATTTAATATTTCCCATATGACTATGTAAAATAGATTAATTCGTTATCAGTCCTCATCCCACTCCTCTAACTTACGGGTGAGGTGAGAGATACACTATATTATTTACTTTATTACATGTGTTTTATTATTGTATAACACACTAAATTACAAAATACACTATTTTATACACAACACACAATTTATTAGCCCATGGATGTTGGAATGAAGTCTTCCAGCAGACACCCTAGCACCAATAATCTTCTCTCTGTGTTGCAAAATGTTATCACAGTTGTTCTAGAAACACCATACTTGAGTTACATTTTAATTGTTCTATCTTTCTGCACTTTATCTACAATTTTTATTCTTCGTCTCTTTGCTCAATTGAGTGTTCTTCTTTCCGGAATTATTCCTCGTCTCTTTGTTCAATTGAATATTCTTCTTTTCGGAATTATTCCTCAGGTTCATCTCTTTACTCAATCAAGTGTTCTTCTTTTCAGAATTATTCCTCTGGTCAGTTCTTACTCAATTATGTTCTTCTTTTCAGAATTATTCCTCTGGTCAGTTCTCTTTGAACATTGTTCTTCTTTTCGGAATTATTCCTCTGGTCAGTTTTCTTTGAACTGTTCTTTTCGGAATTTTTTTTTTCTTTTCTCTTTGAACCCATCCTTACATTTCACTCAAAAAATAATAATTACAAATTTTTTACTTTCTGAAAAATGTAGAATTGAAAATTAACACAAACAACACAGATAAACACCAAATTAGCCCAAAAAGAACTGACAAATAGCAAATGACATCACATAATTCCATGCATGTGCATGCGCCATCCCGCAAAACTCAAATATCGAATTGCGAAACTGTCAATTGTGAGGCACCATTGTACTGACTTGAGTTAAATGATTATCAAAGTTAATCAGAGTTAAATGATTATCTTTTTAGAAGTGAATAGATATTTTTTGCACATTTTTTGTTTTGAAACACATTTAAAATGGCTGGGTGCCAGGCCAAATCAAAGGCACTGCTGATATCTATTGAAATCAGCAAAGCATGCCTACCACTAGACCAAGCTTGCTTAATAAAAATCTTGACTTTGAGGAGAGCATCTATAGCACTTTTTCTTTTTTGGTAAACAAATTGATTTGGGTTGAGTGGAGATACTTTGCTGATGTGCCAATTTATTCTGTTAATGATAAGTCCATCTAAGATTTTTCCCATATTTGAGATAAGTGAAATATGTCAATAGGATTTAGGAGTGTACTCGGAATTTTATTATTCTTCTTGATGAGCTTGATTTCTGCTCTTTTCCACTCATTGGGGAAATAACTTTGTTTGAGACATTCATTAAAAAGTATTGCAAAGATAACTGGTATAACTGTAAAAGCGTTGTTTATCATACAGCTAGTGATGTTATCAAGACCTGGTGAAGTATCAATGCTAAGAGAGTCAATGAGTTTCTTCACCTCCGTGAAATTAAATGGTTTATCATCCATAGTGTTAGGTATCATTTCAGCTTTATCTCTCTCCAATCTATGTTTTTTGTCCTCTTCTTCATTATCAGTCGGAAAAAGTTGTTATAGGATGTACTCGATGGATTCGCGGACTGTTTCGGTAAAAGATCCATCTGTTTTAGTTACCATATCTGGAACTGCTACTTTGTTTTTCTTGTTAAACAGAATTTTATATGGTCCCTTCCAGGGCTTGCATTATTGTTTTCTGAGCAAAATTTCCTCCAAGACTCAGTTCTAGCCTTGTTGATTATAATTTTAAATTCTTTTTGAGCTCTTTTGAAATCTTGCCTTTTAGTTTCATGGAGAATCCAGATCAACCGTTCTAGTGAATTGTTTGTGTTTCCTCCTAACTTCCAATTTCTTTTTTTGTAGTTCCAAATTTCACCAATGACAAACTTGTTTTTGAGCGATCATCGGATTTGTACTCTCAATGAAGGAATTAATAATACATTTAGTTAAAACTATCCACTAAATTGTCAATATTCACTGGTTGCCTGGTAAAAGAAGCAAATTTAAGCCAGTAATTCTGTTTTGTAGAATCCCAATTCGTAAATTTTTGTAAACCAAGTGTGCTTTTGCTCCTACTTTGTGGACTCATGCTGATACTGGAAAAAATATATCTGTGATCACTAAGACTGTCCTCCAAAAATGTTAAACAGATACAAAATTTTTCAGCTATATCTTTAGTTGCAAAACAAACGTCGATCCAACTTTCTCCAAGACTGATTGAGGAAGTAGGATAAGCAGATATGTTCATGGATAAAAGTCAGTAATGTGAAGCAAGGTCTTAAAGGTCCTCACCTTTACTGTCCTCAGTAGGGCTATTCCACTCCTGACTTTTAGCATTAACATCACCATTAATTATTTTGTTTTTGTTTTTAAGTTTGTCCATAATGTCTCGAAGTTTTGTTAAGCTTTCCACTCTGGAGGACCCGAGTTTGAGTCTCGGGTCCCACCCCTTGAAAGTATTTATCATGGAGTCCAGGCCCTGCCTGTCGATCCTCGTCCTCCACAATCCAGCTGATCCCTCCACAGGGGTGGGCAGCCTGTGGAAGGGCATGTTTCGCCCTGCCACTTAGTATTCTTTCTGAATGGAAAGTGGCATCATCTGTTGACAAAAAAAACCTGTATCCAAAATATTGTGATAGGACTCAATGTAAAAAAATAATTGAGTGTGTGGACGTTTTTTGTAATTGTAATTTTCTGTAACTTCCTTTATTATATCATATCATTTATATGTTCCATGAATATTGAAAAATGATACATATGTTTTAAAATGTTTTTTCTTAATACAATATTTAATTACATAAATTTTGACAAACACATGGCTCCCTCAAGCGCAGGGCCCGATTGGGTGCAATCGGCTTAAATATTGGAGACAACCTTTTTTCTACGACTGGTCTGGCTTGCATCGGTGTTTTGTGTACTTTAATGAAGGCAAAAGGTCTCGGGCATGCTGGCCTCTCCTGTTTTATCACATTCCAGATTTGCGGAAACTGAGGGTCCCTAATTAATCTTTTTACTTGTCTCGCCAGAAAAAACACCGGTGCAAGGCAGACCAGTCGTAGAAAAAAGATTGTCTCCAACATATAATTTAGAAAGAGTAATAGCATCATGGGGTAATAAAATATTGGGAGAAACACAGGAATAAATTCAATTTTCTGGCAATTAGTATTAATGTTTTTGGTTCTATTTGTTAAAAATTCATTAATTATAAATTTTATTATGGTAATTATTTTAATAAAAATTTATATAAACACAAAATAACTTACTTGCTTAAACAACTGCATTGGTTATACAGTAAGATCCCGCTTAATGCTGTTTCGATATAACGCAAGTTTTTTTCGAATTCAATATTTTTTCTTTTATTCACTTTGTCGTGGTTTTTCAAACTGTTATACTCACATAATAATAAATCCAAAATCGCACGAAGAAGAGTAAGTTAGCGGTTCTGAAGATGAGAAGCAAAAGAAACTTGCAACGGATTTTCTCAAAACAAGTTTAGCCTCTATTACAGAAATTATAAATCAGTTTAAACAAAATGATCCAAATTTTGATAGAAGTTCAAAGGCAAGATGAGGTGTCATGGGTTGTGATGTCTGGCTATCGACAATTGCTTGCTGAGCGAAAGAGGAAAAGACAAACGACGTTAGATGACTTCTTAATTAACAAAAAAACAAAAAATGTCAAATGAGGACGAACCTTCCTCATTACAAACAGATTATTTACTCGAATATTTTTGATATTCAGGAATGATTTATCAATACAAATCGATATTAAAAATAAAATATGTCTATAATTTATCAGTGCCAGCTCTAGAGGTCCTGGCACCCCAACGCAGCTTTCTACTCAGCACCCTTACAATTTTTTGCAAAAAGATGTGTCCAAATCCATCTACTTTATAACTGAATTCAAATGAGAGCTAGATACTTTGTGAGAACTGAGAGTTTTCGACAAATTTTGCCAATTTGAATATCATTCTGTGATTGACTTTTCACCAGAAAATAGCTTGCAGCAAAAACAAAATACTCTGCTTACAGAACATGAAAATATATGAGCCATATTCGTGGAACAATATTATTATTAGCTATCATGCGATTATAGTAACTATTGCTAAAACTACGACCAATTGTTTTGTCGGGCCTCGCTCAATAATAATTTTTCGCATTTTTTCGTTAATAATTTTGGGTCAAGTAATTGGATCTCTTGATTTAAATGATGTTTTCATTTTCGTTTACCATTAATGTTGAATTTATAATCGTTGACCTTAACGGTTGATTGATAAGAATGATGGAGCTCAATCAATGATCCTTTTGGTAGTGATGGATTGATTTAGATTGATCTTCACCTTCTGTTAAATCTTTTGTTTGAGAACCAGAATTGTGACAGGGTGAAGATAGAGGGATGCCATCAATTTTTTTAAAAAGTTTGTCCTCTCAACTTTTCTTCCTCAATTTCTTTGGCTGATTTTCGCTTTTGATTTTCTGTACCTGATATTCTTTTATGAATTTTTTAAATAATACTATAAAAATTACATAAGTTTCTTTTTTTACTTTAAAAATTTGAAATATTTACAATTTAAAAGCTTACTTTCTCTAAAAGGAATCAGAACCACTATAATAATTAAAAGAAAGACAAACACTGGGAGCATGATGAAATGTTCAAAAAAATTCCAAATTCAAATAAAAGCACTATACATCAAGCACTTTTTGCAGTGTAGATTATTTAACAACTTGTAACTAACATTTTCAACATATAGTCATCATCAGGTTACACATTGGAACAGAATGTTATATTATTCCAAATTCAGTTAAAATAAAATTCTGTAATTTAAAAAGCAGCCAACGGTCGATAAAACTTTTCGTGTATTTTGTGTGTCTGTTGTCATTGTTGCACGAATGAAAACACGAGAATTCATGTACAAATGCAAATCATATACAAAATCGCCTATACTTATTCAACGATACAATATTGTATGACAGTATGAGTATTTCATATCTGTCCCAGATGGAAAAATGAGCTATGCTCTGTCAATGGGCAATAAAGAAGCATAGAATTTTGCTCAGATATTTTAATTGAGATCCTGAAGGAATAATTGTGGAAGTGAGAACAAATGACGAATGCTTCTCTCCAATGACATACCTGTAATTTGTTCAGAATCAATGTCAGTGAAGGACTTATGGGATTATATACTTCCTTTACTGTCCCAATTAGTGATTGTGTTCAAGATTCCCATCTTGAAATTTATAAGAAAATTTCATTCCTGATTCTCAAGAATTTTTTATTATTATTATTTTGAGATTCCCGATTCTTGAGAAAAATTCTTATAAATCTCGAGAATTAAAAAAATTTCTGCGAATTTGTATCCTAAAAATTTCATAGCGATAAATTAATTATTTTTGCCTTCTTTTGGCTATGCGAAGTCTTCAAGTCAATAAACTAAGTGAATAATTAATGTATCAGAGGATATGAGTGAATATCTAGTCCTCAATCATTCCTCAAAACTCCCAACTTCAACTAATGGTCAGTGACTATAGATCTCTCTTAGAAAATTATGTAGCCAAAAATAGGACAGTCCTAAACTTTTTCTAAGGTGTGTATCTTTTGATCTAGATATTCAAATATAGTGACATGTAAAAAATAAACAGTCGTTTAGGCTAAAAAGCTCATATATGTCTACATAAGATTAGGCACAAAAATTTCATTTCTGGAATATTTGTATCCAAATGCAGGACTCATTTAGCAGATAAATGGATAGACTGCTTATGTGTATTGAAAAGCTATTTTAATAATAACTGTCAGTAATTGTAAAACAAATGCGATTATTTTTTCAATATTATTGAAAAGCGATCTATTTTGTCAATATAATTAAAATATTAAATAAAAAATAAATATAAAACAACCCAATATTATTTGTTTTCATTTTACATGATTTTTTTCTACCTCATTTTGTTTTTATCCTTATTAAAAGAAGATATTTTTTCAATTAAACAATTATTCTACTTATTCTAAATACTGCTTATACTCTTACTCTAGATTAAAATTTAACTAAAGCACTTCTAGCAGCTGAGGAAAAAATTTTTCTTTAATATGCTAACGTTTTCAGCCAAACGGTCATCATCAGGCTACACAATTAGAACTAGAATCAGAATCTTTTTTAAAACATTCAAATAAACATACGTTGCTATGGTTACAACATCTAGATACAGTATAAATAAAATTAAACATAATGTAACAGCGGAAACATTAAAAAATATATAGCATTTGTATACATAGTTAAGGGTTATAAAAATAAATAATAAAATATAATAATTATTAGGTAAAGTTTAAATTAAATTAAATATAACACAAATTATATATAGTTCTATTAGTGTGCAGTATGATATAGTTCTATCATATTCAATTGCATATTTCCAAGGGGGGGTTCGAGTACTGGTCCTTTGTTTAAGATCTCCTCCCTGTTCTTTCTTCTTCTTATCTCTATTGATTCAGTTAACAATGTTTGTGCTGGTGTATTCACTTCTCTTATTATTTTGGCCTCATTCCATTTTAAGGCCTTTGCTATATGCTTTGCTATATGTTATATTCTTCTGTTGCTAGGGCTGTAGTTAATTTTCCTTTTTGTATATCTCTTTTATGTTCCTTTACCTCAGTGGTTCTCAACCGCTGTGCCGCGGCACACTAGTGTGCCGCCAAACCTTTGAAAGTGTGCCCCGAAAAATTAAGAATGAATAATATTTATGTAATTGTATGAATCATATATAATATTAATACATTTTTGGCTGGATATCCCTTTTGCAGTCGAACCACTGCACCAATTCCTATAAATAGAGTATCGTTAGAAAGATCTAATTCTCAAATTTCTGCGACAACCAAAATTTTTAATTGTTATTCAAAATCTAAAAATTAAGGAATAAAAATTAAATTCATATTATAGTTTCTCTAAAAAGATAAAATCCGCAGGTGGTGCTGTAATTTAATAAGAATTTGATGTAATCTGAATGCAATAAAAATAAATACAATAATTGTTAATAAAAATTTGTTGTTAAATCTATATTATTATTTAAAATACTTAGATGTGCTGCCAAATTTAAAAATATTAAAATGTGTTCCTCAACAGAAAAAAGGTTGAGAACCACTGCTTTACCTTCTGGGCTAACCATCTTTTTGTTACTCCTATGTATGCAGCCTCTTGTCCTTGTTGTACTGGAATCTTATATACTCCACTTCTCTCTTCTTCTCTGAAGTGGTCTTTGTCATTTCTTAGAATGTTAAAAATCATTGGGCCGCTTCTTGGTGCTATCTTTTTTTCTTTTTTGGCTATCTTTTTTATTACACGAAAATCTTTTATGTTATGTCGCACTGCCATGTATTCATTTTGTGGTGTTGCTGTAGTCACTGCATGGCGGGGTGGATTGCACAGGTTTCTCTCTACTGATTTCATTATCTGCATTAGGAATGATCTTCAGTAGTCATGGTCTATTCCAATGTTTATAATATAGTCTAATTCTTGGGTTTTATCTTTCTCAGTTGTGCAGTATGTGAGCGCTCTTTTGAAAAAGGCTCTAAATGCTGCCTTTTTGTAAGAGATGGGGTCCTGTGATCAATTGGGGATGAGAAGAGGCTCATACGTCTGTTTTCTGTATACTTTAGTTGTCAGCTGACCATTATCTATTGTTATATCTAAGTCTAAGTAGTGAATGTTATGTGTGTCTTGCTGTTCCTTCTTTAAGGTTATTCCGTGTGTCTGCAAAGTGAAAGCTTCTACAAACTCATCTATTAGTATTTTAGTTTCCTCATCCCATATTGTTAGTATATCATCAATATATCTTATATAAAATTTCAGAATTAGACTATATTATAAAGATTGCAATAGATTATGGCTACTGAAGATCATTCCTAATGCAGATAATGAAATCAGTAGAGAGAAACCTGTGCAATCCACCCCGCCATGCAGTGACTACAGCAACACCACAAAATGAATACATGGCAGTGCCACATAACATAAAAGATTTTCGTGTAGTAAAGAAGATAGCCAAAAAAGAAAAAAAAGATATCACCAAGAAGCAACCCAATGATTTTTAACATTCTAAGAAATGACAAAGACCACTTCAGAGAAGAAGAGAGAAGTGGAATATATAAGATTCCAGTAGAAGAAACACAAACAGAACAAGAAGCTGCATACATAGGAGTAACAAAAAGAACGTTAGCCCAGAGGGTAAAGGAACATAAAAGAGATATAGAAAAAGGAAAATTAACCACAGCCCTAGCAACAGAAGCATATAGCAAAGACCTTAAAATAAAATAGAATGAGCCAAAATAATAAGAGAAGTGAACACACCAGCACAAGCATTGTTAACTGAGTCAATAGAGATAATAAGAAGAAAGAACAGGGAGGAGATCTTAAACGAAGGACCAGCACTTGAACCCCCACCTCCTTGGAAATATGCAATTGAACATGATAGAACTATAATAGCATAGAGCACCAATACTGCACACTAATAGAACTGTATATAATTTGTGTTATATTTAATTTAATTTAAACTTTACCTAATAATTATTATACTTTATTATTTATTTTTATAATCCTTAACTATGTATACAAATGCTATATATTTTTTAATGTTTCTGCTGTTAAATTATGTTTAATTTTATTTATACTGTATCTAGATGTTGTAACCATAGCAACGTATGTTTATTTGAATGTTTTAAAAAAGATTCTAATTGTGTAGCCTGATGATGGCTGTTTGGCCGAAAACGTTAGCATATTAAAGAAAAATTTTTTCCTCAGCTGCTAGAATAATCATATATCATATATCATAATTTTAATATATTCATACAGAGACAATATATTACCACTTGCTACTATATATAACTTAAAGTATAATAGCACTATAAGCAAGGTAATAACAGTTTATTAGCATATAAAGTTTTCGGACATATTCTGTCCCTCTTCAGTATGCCTATTTACACTCAACACTATTTAAACAACATAGTAGTTTCGAACGTTGTTCCAAATAGAATATACATCGTTTAGATTGATATGTTGAGTCCACAGTTGAGTTCCTGGATAAGCTACTTGAAAACGGCCCATTACCAGAAGAAACCTATACTGTGGCTGACTATGAGTCACTGTACCCATCCATTGAACAAGCACCAGCAGCATTAATGCTATATAGGTTTATACATATATATATATATGTATTTTAATTTAAAATTTTTAATTCTGTATATCTGTCTGTACCGTTATGTATTTTAATTTAAAATTTTTAATTCTGTATATCTGTCTATACCGTATACCCATAATTCCCTAGTGCATTGTTCCTTATTTGTATTATTAATATTATAACTGTTGATCAATTAGTGCCAAGTGCACCTATTACATACGTTAAACTTTTTGAAAAGTTATCTCCATAGCAACTGTATATTCTTTTTTAAAAAAGTTCTTAGAACTTTAGATTTGAATAGCGCCTGAAGATGGCTATATAGCCGAAAATGTTAGCGCACTGTATATAAATAAAGTGTTAATATTCTACTGCAGTTTAGTGCTCTCTAGTATCTTAAGTATTATAACATTTTTCTTTCTTTGATATTTTTTCATTGTTTATGGATTATTCCAATCTGATTACTGCCTATTGTTCTTAAAACTTATTTTCTAATTCACTTGTCAGTACAAAAAATTTTTCTTCTGATAAGTAATAAATATAAAAAAATATTTAAGCAATAGTCTATTAAAAATGAACTTTTTAATACATATACATTTAAAAATAAATTTATTTTTCATTATGTATAAAATATTCACTGTGGAACAGAGAATAATAAAATATATTAAATTAAAATTATTTTGATAAACTATATTGTTTTTAGGGAGAATGCATTTTATTAACTTTGGCATAAATAAGAAAATTAAAGCTAAATATATTGAGTAATAACATATAAAAAAATCAATAATATTGCATAAAAACTGAAATAAATGTCTAAATTTATTCAAAAGTTTGTCAGGCTTTACAAATCTCATTCAAGGATCGGCCAAGTGAATAAGGCATGGCAGTGAATGGTTAATTGTTTTACGAGCAGATAAAAACTAGAGAAATAAACCAGATCTTCCTACTTTTTGGAAATGGTAAATTAAAAATTCTCTATAGTAATCAAACAATAAAATATAAAAAGTATATTTTGAAAGAAACTATCTTTTAACTAAAAGAAAAAATAAAGATGTGTTGAATAAACCTTATACACTCAATCCCCAATAAAACGCCCCCGTAAAGCTGCCACCCTTGCTAACCGCCAAGAAATTTAGCAAAACGGATCTTCCCTATGTTAATGGAAGACAAAACTCTATAAGACACCATCTGCTAGCAGAAATGTCTGAACAAATATTCTTTTTGGTATTGTATTTATCCTCATTAATTTGCCAGGAGCCACCGTGTAAGGTGACTTATATCCCAAAGTTCATCAATACTGTATATACAGTATTAAAAACTCTCTGGATTCATTTATAATCAGGGGGTTTGAGAGAGAGAGTTAATAGTTAATCATATGTCTCTAAATCTGGTTCACATCTATGTTTTAGAAATTTAAGATTGTAAGAACCAAATCATTCTATCGTTAATTATGTACTGAGCAAATAAGGTTATTGTTTAGTTAGCTGTGTGCATTGTGTTTTACAGAGAACTCAAAACAGAGAATCAAACAGCAGATTGACATGTTTTCTAAATAGTACTGTACACATACAATACTGTAAAATATATAATTTTTTAGCAATGTTAAGTTTTAATACTAAATATAAATATACTGTATTTTATTAAATTTAATAAATTTGAAGCTCATTTTTATTTCTATACTACACGTGTTTTTGGTAAACTGCCAAAATCACCCCCAAATGGATGGTGACATCTTATCGGGGTTTGACTGTATTATGCATAATTGCTTCATATCATATATTAAAATAAATTTAAAATGAACTAATATCAGATTTTTTTATATCGTAATTTGTAATGTATTTTAGTTTACTGATTAATAAGTTACTGTAGATGTATAAATGAAGTTTAAGATGACTAATGGATACACTCTCAAATGTCTAGATTTTTGACCCAAGTATATTTAATAATGTAAGATTTCTTACTGTAAGTATTAAATAAAAGTAAATGAAAAGCCAATTCTATAACAAAAATTTTTAACTTTTCTTAATGAATTATCATTTTTATTTTTATTATGCATATTTAATAATTCAATAATAAATACAGGAATACCTCGGTTATTGCGGTTAATGTTGCCATGAAAAATACCCCAATAATCGAATCCGCGATAATCGGGATAAATAACGCGTGTAAAATAGGTGATCATTGCCAAGGATTTTTCAAATATATTAATTAAATTTTATACAGGGTGTAAATTATCTCCTTCAAAAAAACTACACTACGACGTAGACGAAATTCAGGCGATTAAAGTGATATAAGACACCTGGGATCGCAAATCGCAAGCAACGCCGTAAATTGAACCTCAAACTAAGCTTAATGGCGTGGGCTTCGAATGATGGTAGCATTCTTGGTACAGTCGTCTTGCTGCCAGTGCACTAACTCGTTGTTGTCAAACTGATCCATAAGAACAGTGTACCTTGTCGAACTGGTTAAACTAAATTAATCAACAGTCAACGGTGCAATTTTTCTGCAATGATGTTGCAGCTCTTCTCCTTCGCCCCGCCTGGGCTTGCGATTTGCGACCCCAAGTGTCTTAAGGCTGTTGTAACGAAGTTAGTGTGTAGACCGCTAGAACTTGTCGCAAGTCGATCTACAGGGAAAGTTATTATTTATACGTGACTAGTAGAAGCTGCACCTATTTACTGGCAAGTTGTATTTTCTATTGTGTGTCGCATACAAAGTTCACACGTTTTGTACGGGAAATTAAAATGTCTGATATTGAAGAAGCTATTGACGCCGTTATAATAATTTTAAGCGAAGTGCTTAGGGACTTAGTTAAGAAAGAAAAAGGGTAAAAAGCAAAGGAAATGTAGAAATTGGATTATGCGTAGAGAAATTCACGGTGGATCAAATTCAGTTGTTCGAGAGATAGCGAATGAAGAAGCCGGAAGTGGGTCATGTGGCCGGCAAGTGGACAGTAAAGTAGCCAGGATTTCAACTTTACTTGCCACTATCCCGGCAAGTGACATGTTCGCTAGCGGGGTTGTTTACATTGGGCAAGTTAGCTTTCCGCTAGAGCCAGCGACTTGTAAACTAGCTTTGTTACAATACGCCTTTATATCACTTTAATCGCCTGAATTTCGTCTACGTCGTAGTGTAGTTTTTTTGAAGGAGATGATTTACACCCTGCATATGAGGTAAAAAATATGATGAACGTGCTAATCTTCTAAGTTGATCACTCTACGTTTCTTCTTGATAGCTGTAACCTTGATATCATTCTTGTTTCTTTTAGCATTCATTGTAGGAGTAAATAAGAAGAGAAATAAATATCCACATTACTTCAAGTAGAGGTGGATAGTTACTGGTGAATGGTAAGCAGGCACAATCGGATAAAAACAAAGCACTACTTGGAGAGTGGCAACTCGAACTAAATGTAATTCTGGTTGCATATGTAGTGGGCTACATCTCTCAGCGGCGATAATTCGAATTTGGAGAGCAATAATTCGAATTTCAGTATCAAATTATAAACTGCGATAAATCGAGAATCGCAATAATCGAAACCGCGATAATCGAGGTATTCCTGTAATTTAAATATACAGGCTAATAAAATCGGTGTATCCATATATAACTATCAATATAAATAACTGCGAATTTAATATTATCAAAGAAAAAATAATTACAAACTTACCACTTAAAAGCATTTGCAAAATTTCTCCATAATAATCTGGGAAATTATATAACAGTAAGGTACTTAAATTCTTGTTATAAAGCTGAAAAATAATTTTCATTGCAAATTAATAGATGTAAGATTTAAATATACTAATTTCAAATGTGAATTTTAAAGATAAGCTTATTTTATTATTGTCTGCTATGTGGTATGAATATGATTATTTAATTTTTTAAATAATCAAATTCACACCATAATGAAAATTTAAATGCAAGAATAATAAATAAATGAATCTCTTTTCCTCTCCAATGATATAAAAGATATTCAGATTAGAATAGGTAATAATTCAGTATTTATTATTATTACAGGGGATTATGGAGAGCAATAATTCGAATTTCAGTATCAAATTATAAACTGCGATAAATCGAGAATCGCAATAATCGAAACCGCGATAATCGAGGTATTCCTGTAATTTAAATATACAGGCTAATAAAATCGGTGTATCCATATATAACTATCAATATAAATAACTGCGAATTTAATATTATCAAAGAAAAAATA
The DNA here is from genome assembly GCA_000484575.1 of Olivierus martensii. Classification (NCBI taxonomy): domain Eukaryota; kingdom Metazoa; phylum Arthropoda; class Arachnida; order Scorpiones; family Buthidae; genus Olivierus; species Olivierus martensii. The sequence continues at coordinate 23,712 of AYEL01071913.1, forward strand.
ATTACAAACTTACCACTTAAAAGCATTTGCAAAATTTCTCCATAATAATCTGGGAAATTATATAACAGTAAGGTACTTAAATTCTTGTTATAAAGCTGAAAAATAATTTTCATTGCAAATTAATAGATGTAAGATTTAAATATACTAATTTCAAATGTGAATTTTAAAGATAAGCTTATTTTATTATTGTCTGCTATGTGGTATGAATATGATTATTTAATTTTTTAAATAATCAAATTCACACCATAATGAAAATTTAAATGCAAGAATAATAAATAAATGAATCTTATATCATTGGAGAGGAAAAGAAAGATATTCAGATTAGAATAGGTAATAATTCAGTATTTATTATTATTACAGGGGATTATAAAGAAGATACTCTGTGACAGAAAGAGCAGGAATATAGAGAATTCACTTATTAAATACCAATAATGATTCCTACCACTTTTAGGTGGCAATTATAAATAAACAATTAGTAGAAATACTAATGCAACAATTTTATGATAAATCAAGAAATGAATTTATTGTAATTGTAAAAAACAGGTAATTTTCCCCATTAAATTTCTATATGCAGTTAGTTCCCAACTTTACAAGCAATTTCCAGGTCAGAATTAACTCAAAGTAAGTCATAAACCAAGAATCAATTTCCCATAGACAATGTTAAAATAAGAAGTTCTATTCTCAGCAGTGTTGACCGGATGGCCGCGTGGTAAAGCTTGGGCTTACCACCCTGGAGGATCCAGGTTCAAATTCGGGTCCCACACCTCCAGTTTTACAGGAGGGGTCCGGGCCCGGCCTCCTTGAACCCCATCCTTCAACAATCCGGTTGACTTCATTATGGGTGCTATAAGTGGCTGCCGCCAGGTACAGAATATCCCATGAGGATATGGCGGTGTAATATTACTAAGCTAACCTAATCTATTCTCAGCAATGCAATTTGACCATAATAAAATTAAGTAAAAGCCAACAAAATCAATAGTTTATGATTAAATTAACCTAATGCAATTTGACCATAATAAAATTAAGTAAAAGCCAACAAAATCAACAGTTTATGATTAAAAATGATTTATTTATCTAAAGAAATGAAAATATAATCTAAAATTAAGCAAATTATTATAATAAAATTATTATTTATGCCATATAAATGTTAAAGAATTATTTTTCATTAATTATGAACAGTTGTTTAAGTATAAACAACTGATGAGAGTTGAATAGATTAAAGTATTTGTTATGAATTTTGAGCAAAGTCGCAATAATCAAAGATACCAATAATAATAGATTATAATTCAATACCAATCATAATAAACTAAATTCAACATGATAGTTTTAACGACTCTGCAAGTCAAGAGTCTGGCCTGATCTCAGGTGTTTTTCTATTTCCTAAAATAAATACATCAAATTAATTCAATCTATCAATAACTAACTTCTACCTGACAAAACAAACAACTGGAAAACTTATGGCTTAAAATATCAAATGAGTATTAGACCTAAATGACAAAAATGATGTTAGAAACTTATACTAATAAATTGAATAACTTCTCAAAACAAGTAAAATAAATTTATATTTTATTTATTTAACTTAACTCAAAACCACTTACAAAAGTGTAAACCAAAGCTTTATTTAAGCAATAATAAAGCACAAGTCAAGTTATCAATAAAATCTGTCTAATCAAATATTCAAAACAATAAATATAACCTTAAATATCTCCACCTCCAATACAAACTTAAGCCATTGTTAATCTTTACAAGAAAATTAGAAGTCACTCAATCAGCTCTACTTCAATATGAAACACCTCGCTGTATCAGTTAATGTTTACATTTATATCCAAATGACTTTTATAGTACAGAGCTTCTCATTTACGTAAGTTGTGCAACAAGTTCAAATTCCTTAGTTTACAGAACAATCAATTCATGTCATCCTCTTTACAAATTGAATTATGTACTGAATAAAACATCAATAAGAGATCATTCTTATATTCTCACATTGGATCAGTGGTAAATTATTAAGATTAGATGATGTCAAGAGCTGAGAGAGCTTGTTTGAGAGACGGATTTCTGGACAGTAACACAATTTTTAACTGATGACACTGAGAACTAAAAACTGAGTTAACTCTTAAACTAAACTATAATATGTTAAATAATAATAAATAATAAAATAATAATAGGATGATAGGTCAGAGTTAACTTCTTCACATTTAGACTTAAAGCTTTTATAGAATCTTATCTTAAAGAGCTGTTTCTAAAATAAATGATAAATATTTGTTATTGACATGCAGTTGTTAAATTTTTATGTTGATACTAAATCAGTAATTTATAGCAATAAATATGATACGTTTGATACAACTAATGAAGTGAATCAACAAAAAAAATCATAAATACTATCAACTGTTTATACTATTAAATTAGCTATTAAATTAGAACATCTGAATACAATTTGAAAACCCATTATGTTGAAAAATTTATTAAAATATGAAATTATGAATTATATAGATCAGCATTTTTCAAACATTTTTGACTACAACTCACTGAAGGAACCACATTTGATACTGTGACTTTGTACATTTGTGATAAATGAGCATCTCAGAAGCCAAACTGATTAATTTCATTTTTTTTTGCAAATTTCTCAATTTTAGCACGAGAGCACATAATTAGTGCAAATGTGTTTGAGTATTAAAATTGAGAAATTTACAAAAAATGGAATTAATTGGTTCTGCTTTTAGAGGCTTAAATCAAGGATAAACTTTGTGAATTATTAAACTCATTTATTTGTTATTGATCAATGATACATATTCACAAAGTAAATGAACCACTTTCAGAGAAAAATTTATTAGATGTATTCCAAACACTTTCTGTATTTTTTTCTGTTTGCAAAATAAATACAATAGATTGTGACAGTCTACAAAAGAGTCAGTTTGAAAAACTCTAATGTAAACTAAGACACAATCTGTTTTAAAACAAACTATGATAGATTAATTCATTAATGATGAGATGGTCTCTCTATAAAAAAAATAATTTTGCAAATCAAAAACCAGATAGAAAATTATTATATTTCATTATAGTAAAAATTCAGAAACAATATCATAAAATAAAAGTTGTGTGTATTAAATTTTATCAAAAATGATTTTACTGTTTTTACTTACTTTATAGATAATTCTTTTGTCATCATCAATTTCAATTCCAAATTTGCATAGAGCTCTTCCTATGTTATGAATAATTTGATTTATATGTGAAGGTGATTGCTTTTTACTCAACCATTCAGAAATATTAAACTATAATGTTAAAATAAATCATTTTATATTAAAATTAATATGCTACTTGTGGTTTTTTGTTAAAATTTTGGTTTTTAATAAATAATAAATAACTTTACCTTATTTAAAAGAACATAAAGTGTATTAATGGGAATATTATCAATATGATTAACTAGAAATTCAAACATTTCTAGATAAGCTTTATCATCACACACTGATGGATCAAAAAGATCATCTATTGGCAAAAAATTCACAATGTATGAATTACTAGTTATAGATTGTAAAAATTCAATCTGCTGAATCCCAGTTCCTTTGATATAATTCTATATTAAAAAAGTTTCAATTAAAATTACAACAGTAATCAAATACTTAAAATATAAATAAAAATTTTATGACCATAAAAGTTTATTTATTTATGCATATTAGGCATAATATAATCATCAAAACAAAAGAGTATGTCTGAAATTGTAAGAAAATTTTTAAGCAATATAAATTAGGTACTACAAATACACCATCCAGTTATTTGGTAGTTTGAAGTGGCATTTTTTGCATAAAGTCTATAAATTTGCATTTATAAGACATATTATAAAATTAATATTTGTACTATATATTTCTAATGTTCTGAGCTAGTGCCTAAATTCCTAAGCAATACCATTTTAAAGAATAAAAAGGAGAGTATTAACAAGATTAAACCCGCTCATAAATCTAAACAATTTAACAAGGGCTTCATACAAATGTTCCTGATTTCATTACAACAAAGATTAGAATCTACTCATTAATTTTCTCAGCTTTAAGTTATAGGCTAAATGAAGAAATGCATCCATCCTACCAGTATAAGAGCTCTCAAGAAATCTCTCAGAAAGACTTAAGAGTTTTCACTGATAACATCAGCCATGCTAAAAATTTTTGAGAAAATAATCTTACAATTTTTGGCATTTCACTTGCAAAATTGATTAAGTTCAAATCAGCATTATGCTATACACAAGAGGTCCACTACTACTAATCTAATAAGAACCACAAAATCTGATTCTACATAATTTGAATAAAGGCATTCCAATACATGTTGTTTACCTTGATATGTCCTCTGCCTTTGACACAGTAAATCACTCAATCTTTTGTGACAGGTTTTTAAATCGGTATGATCTTGACTTAGTAGTGTGGAGAATGGAGACTATATAAACGTGTATCGCGCATTCTCTTATGATAAACCATTAATTGTATGAATAGATAGGTTAAAAAGAAAAAAACATAAAAGTAATGTGAAGTTAGATGGATGGAGTTTCTCATTCGCTACAGAAACTTTTCCCAATAAATAACACAAAAAAAAAAAGAGATAAATTAAATATCAAGATCTGGAAGTTATAGCACCATTGAGCAGACCAAAAAAACACATTAAAATTCTTCAAAGGAACTTTTATTGAGAAACGTTTTCTGTGTTATCACACCATCATCAGCTCCTACAATTAATAGTTTCTAATACATAAGATTCGAATATTGAATTCTTTATAACCGAATTCGAATATTCTCATATTCATATAACAACATTTAGAATACAACGAAATTAAAGAAACATCAATTCTATAATTAAAATTAAAATCACATAACTTTCACTATAAGTTATTAATATTTTATTACTAGGGAATAAAAATAAAAATAAAATAAAATAAAATAAAGAACTTTTTTACATCGTGCGGTACGAAATAATGAAGAGTCCATCATCTCTTGTCTATATATATTATCTATGTTATATTGCTCCCATAATTAGGGTTTTTACTTATACAATGTCTCAAGGCATATTTCCATGGTGTTGGGAGGTTTATAGACTGTCTCTCATTAATTACGGTACCGTTCTTTGATCCTGCTAGTATATTAATTTCTTCCGCTGTATATAACTCCTTAATATTGTTGACCCTCTGTATAACCTGTGCTTCGTCCCATTTGGGGACGAATAGGAGCATTCTCACTGGTTACAATAAGGCCATTAGAAAGGCTAAAAGGTCTTCTTGGAAACAGTACTGTCAGGGAATTGAGAATATACCTGAGGTATCCAGACTTGTGAAGATAATGTCTTATGGGGACTTTTGCAGGGTTGGTTCTCTTAGGTTGCCTGATGGCAGTATGACCTGTACTTGCAGGGACTCTTTAAAGGAACTTTTTCGG
>AYEL01071914.1:0-11160 GCA_000484575.1 Olivierus martensii
CTCTGTGTAGAAGATGTCAGTACGAGGAGGAAACTCCTCTTCACATTTTGTGCGAATGTGTGGCTCTTTCGTGGCTTAGGCGTGATCTCTTGGGGGTGTATTTTCCTGTTCCTGAGGATCTTGCTACTGTCCCATTGAGGAGAATACTGTCTTTTGTTTTAAGGACAGATCTTCTCCTGGGATGATCTGATTGGGGGATGCACAATAGACCATCATTGGTCGCAGTGCATGGGCTGGGTAGGCTCCTCCCTGTTTTGCTACTACTACTACTAGGCATTAATTTAACGATAAACAATCGATTAATGTGTGTCGATTATTAGCAGAATTTTATATACAAAAACATAAGTCTCAACGAAACATGAGATATATGGTGATGATGCGAGAGAAAATTGCGGGCAGGTATCACCAGGAATGCGATAATGTAAACGAGAGGTTAAACTTGTAATAACAAAATACGTGGGAAGGAGAAAAGTCCAAGTTGGTGTGTGAGAGTCAGAGAGTCCAAGAGAAGGTGCCGTTAAAGAAAGGTGTGCGCCGAAAGCGGTCTGAGGATCCATCGAAAATCATAAGTTGTATTTGTGTGCACCGAAAGAAGTTGGAAGTAAAGAAGGATCTGTAATAAAAAAAGAAATACAAAAGAACTGTTCCAAGGAAAAATCAACTTGTGTATTCAAAGAACATTTCGACAACTAGAACTCTAAGGACTTTATTAACTAATAAGATGGAGGATAAATACCTTTATAATTACGAATTGCTGCTCCCTGTGTTCGGGTCAGCAGCATCTGTAATAGGGATCTCTCTCTCAATAAAGATCCAGGTTTGTTTTCAACCGAATCGTTGTCTGTCATTGCATCACTGGAGATTTTTCTCCTCTCCGTCCTTACTCACAAAAGCGCCACATATCTGCGTTTTTGGCTATAAAGAAATATCCTGACACCACAGTCGCTCCGCAGACCCCACAGTAGTTGTGAACTGGATCTATTTCTATCTAACTCATTGATTCGCTATTATAAAAAAAAAACATCATCTGTTCAGAACACTTTTCTTTATGTGTTGGAGTACTGCAGGGATCCCCTTTAAGTGCCATCCTCTTTGCAGTTTATATTGATCCAATTTTCACATTAATCAAATTACTGTTTATGCCTACGGCGATTATATAAAAATCCTTAATACCAATTATGCTATTCTGCAGAATGATCTATCTACTCTTTCTTCCTGGTTAAATAATAAACAACTTACTGTCAGTTTTTCTATGTTAATATTATGACCTTCGTGTTATCAGAAGTTAATACTTCAACCTTTTTTTATTAATTCTGTCTCTATAAAACAAATTTGTACTAAAAATGACCTTGGGATAATCATGGATGACAAACTAACTTATACACAACAGATCTACCACCCAATAAAACAATTATCCATTAGACTAGGAATTATTTGCAGCAACCTCTATTATTTATGAAATTATAACATCTTATGAATTATAGTGCTTTTATTCAATCAATAATTGATTACAGTCTCATAGTTTGGTCAGTTTCTGCTAATACCTATATGGAAATGTTAATATCCCAACACTACAAGATATTAAAAAAATTATATTCAATAATTACCAACAACCTAGACACCCCTGACTACTATTGGTTATGCAGCTACTTTAAAGTACATACTATCTATAGTCGCATTGCTTTCTTTGATGCTAAGTATCTATACAATTATTACAACTTTCAACTTGGTACATTAATAACCAGTTTCAATCCACCGAATTGTATCACACAATCTCGTGTTGTCTTTTATATACCCTTAATAAAAACTATAAAAATCCTAAGAATGTTCCCATATCGTCTGTTTTATACTAAGTTTTTTACTACATTACATCGTGTCACACAATCTCATGTTGTCTTTTATATATCCCTAATAAAAACTGTAAAAATCCTAAGAATGTTCCCATATCATCTGTATTATACTAAGTTTTTTACTACATTACTTGATTGTCTAACTAATCCTTTTAATGTATCGAATCATGTCACACGATCTCATGTTGTCTTTTATATACCCCTAATAAAAAATGTAAAAATCTTAAGAATGTTCCCTTATTGTCTGTTTTATACTAAGCTTTTTACTACATTACTTGATTGTCTAACTAATCCTTTTAATGTATTTGTAAAAATTGTAAAGTCGTCTGTTTTATACTAAATTTTTTACTACATTACTTGATTGTCTAACTAATCCTTTTAATGTATTTGTAAAAATTGTAAATGAAAATACCCAAACTAACAATTGGGGTTACACCTTTGTTAACCAGGTAGTGTAAACTTTATATTTTATTTACCTGTAATTATAATAAATAAATAAATAGATAATTATAACTGCACTGTATAATGTTTGTACTCAAGCACACTTATATATTAACTATAAATGTGTTTGAGTAAAAACATTTTGTATATTTATGCAGTAACTATGCTTCAGATTAGAAACAAATTTGAATATTTGAGGAGTTAATACTTATATATTTACACAAATTATCATCATTGTCAGTCATTTTTAACTTATGATTTTTCTGGATGATAGAGTTATCAAAAATGTAACCCTATCATAAATAATAGAGAAGTAGAGTTATCAAAAGTTAGCCCATCATGTGTTAAAAATACAGTTAGATTAAATTATTCATTTATTTAACAACAAATATCACGAAGGTTTAGTTATTTATAGAATCATATATATTATTAGTCAAACGTGGTTGGCTGATGTCCCTTTTTTGGACGAATATCCTGCTTCAAGTGCTTGCTGTGATTTCTTGTATTTTTAGAAGCAGCAGAACTCAGTTGTTTATAGAATTCTCATTAAAACCTATGGTAAATCGATGATTTGGTTAACGAACAATTCGGATAACGAACATTTTATTGGAACGGATTATGTTTGTTAATCGATCACCCACTGTACTAATAATACAATTGTTTTCTGGAAACGTTTTCGGCCTACTATGATAGTGTATTTATCCTGCTTCAAGTGCTTGCTGTGATTTCTTGTATTTTTAGAAGCAGCAGAACTCAGTTGTTTATTGTTAATTATTGATTGTTTTGTAGAATCTTGAAAACTGATGCTTTTTAATGAATTATTTAAATTTCAATGAAATTCTGTTGTCTCAATAATTTTGAGAAAACATCTGGAACAATTTTGATGAGATGTCTTTTAAAAAGTTTCTTTTAAAAGATATTGCAAAGTTTTTTTTTTGTTAGTTTTTGAGAATCCACTATTTATTAGCAAAATCAATCACAATAGATTCAAAATTAAAAAAAAAAATCAAACTTTTTTTACTGAGGTAAAAATTCATATAACATATTTGAATATTTAACAGACATATTTTTATATAAATGTTTTTACAAGTATTTTATTTGTTTTCTTTGGTTTCTGTAAAAAGAAATTCATTGTTTAAAATAATGTAAATAATTTTACTTGAAAATAATATTTTTAAGCTAATATTAATTACATTTTGTTATATTAATGAAATTGGATTTATATTATATTGAGATTTTATTTATTTAGAATCAATATGTTTATTTTAATCTTTGTGTTTGCAATGCATTTGTTGTGACATTTCCTGAGACATCATTAGAAACAAAGAAATATTATGAAAAAGTAATAAAATACATAAGTAAATCTTTGAATGATAATGAAATCTCTGGTGCAGCACTTACTTCAAAAATTGTAAAAATTATGAAAAATTTAACTAATAATAGTAATATTGATAAAGGTAAGTAAAAAAAATAAATCATTTTAATTATTTATTAAAAACTAATTTAATTTATATAATACACAAGCTATTAATAGCCTATTAAATGCCAGCCAGTTTTTCAAATAATTATGGTCTACTAAGAGTTTTTAGAGATTTATCATGAATTTGTTGTATCATTAGACTGAATCTGTGAAATGACAGCATTATAAATCATGAAAAATATTCTGAAAATTTTGAAAAAATTACTATAATAAATTTTGTACTAACTACAAATTTACTATTCATATTTTGCATTTGTTTAGAGCTTTTAAATAAAAAAATAAGCTGTGTTTCATAGACTGGCATCATAACATGTAAGATTTTTTTATAAAAAGTCAGATATGTGATATAAAAATAGATTTACAGTATAGCTTATGATGAAATGTAAAAACATTATTACATTATATTTTAGTGAATTTTTAAAATGGTGTATTTTAAAAATTCATTATTAGTTTAATCAGCTAAATTTTTATATATACATAATATTTATAAGATTCAGATATATACTTATTTTATATATGATGCTTATAAGATTTTAAAAAGTTTTTCATTGAAATTTCAGTATGAGTACTTTAATAATTATTTCATTATTACAGTAATTAAATTATAATATCACATTCTTCTATATTACCATGTTCTTCTTGTACCCTTTATCTATTATTTTTCCTCTATTCATCATAACTATATTTTTAAAACATGCTCTTATAAATATTTAATAAAAATGTTTTTATATATCCAAATATATTTAATACTAAGTTCTTCTTTAGAAAGATTTAATCTTTGGAATAAATGATATTTATTCTGCTGAAGTTGGTCTTTTTCTATTCAATTCTAATTAGTTAATCTGAAGAGGGATTTAATAAATTGTTTGATAGAAGAAATGTAATACATTTAATGGCAATTTCTAATTACTTTTTAATGTATAGTGTTAAATTACATTAAAAAAATATGTAAATAAAAAGAAAATGCTTTGGAAATGAATGTTTTTTATTTGATAGAGATTAATCAGGCTTTAGAACCTGTATTATCTAACTATATAGAAAGAAAAATAATGCTATCACTATTAGATTAGATTTTTTAATTTTTGCTTTTTTCTGCTTTTAAGGGGAAAGCCAAAAATAAAAATTCTGACAAAAGACTTTTTAGTTTTTTGTCAGATTTTAAAGTTTTTAGTCTTTTAAAAAAATTATCAATTTTTAAAAATTGATAATTTTTTCTAGAGTTGGCAACTCCAAATGTTTAATGTGGAGTTGCCAACATTAACTCCATGTCCAATGTTTTAAGTGGGAGATAAACATTATTATCACTGTATGGCCCATATGCTATAAGATGCAACTATAGGAATACATTGTATAGTTCAGTTAATTGATTCCAAGAAGCATCCATGCTATGCAAAACTGCGTTGTTTTAGGTCTATTTATAATGGATTTCAATAATAAAAATGCTTAAAAATAAAAAAAATTATTTTTATTAACTAAGTAACAAAGAAAATCATTTTAAATTGATATAAAAGTTGTATAAAACATTAGGACTCATTTATTGAATTCTCGTGTGCTATTTTAGCAAACGAAGCAGCATTCTCTTGACATTTTATAATTTCAAGTTTCTTCTCTAATGTCAACCATTTGCTGAAATTTTTATTAAATTTTTTTTGTTACTCCAACAATCTTCTCTGTTTTGTCTCTTTTCACTCATATTTAAATAATAAAAGAATATTAAATACTAATATTAATGTAAATAACCAAATTGTGTGGGAAAAGAATGTGCCTATGTCAGAAACCGAAAAACTATTGCAAAACGTGGCTCTTGACTGTCATCTGTAGTACTTGGGGATCACTGACAAAAGTCATGGATGTCACCCCCTCTTGGCGGCCCTGTTGCTGCCGAGAGGGGTGATATCCGTAACAAAAGTCACGGGCCTGGCATCAAAAAGGGCCCGACCGTCGGGCCTGAAGTGTCACCTAACGTATCCGATAGTTCGCGGGCTGCCACAGACCACCCAAAGCAGTCGTACCCAAAAACTTTTTTATATATAACATAGTATGTAATATATGGAATTTTGAATTTATTGTTTTGCCTTTTTTAAATAAAATGCTTTATTGTTTTTATATAGCTTTTTTATTAAACCAAAGTGATGCACTTTTTTAAGTGGGGCCCATACCACAGACTTGTCATGAGCCTGAAAATTTCTCTCGGCGGCCCTGGTTGCCAATGTTGATATATGTAATAATCTTGGTAATAATCAACCTCCTTATTAATAATAAAAACCACATTAGACCAAAACCACACTATGCAAGGTATTCCTGTACTTCTTTCGTCTAGACTCTTACCACATTTGTTTTTGGAAGAACTGTTTCAACTTTTTATAGTCTTATATGATTCCCACTTTATTCTTTGTTCTTCTAGTGGCTAAACTTCAGAGTAAAACCTACTGTTTTTTTCTCTTGCCTACCTGCTAGTGTTAATTTTTTCTAACAGGCTCCCTTTCCCTCTTTCGTTGTGTTTTCTTATATTATTTTCACTTTGTTCTTATTCTTCAAAAATTTAAATTACTAAAAAACCTATATCTTTTTTTCATTGAATATATTTTATATTGTAAATTTATTTCATTTTTGACCTTTTCCATTTCAAAATGTAATAAAACAGTTTATGAATTATGTTTGTGTGAGGACCAGGGGTGTTCATTTTGGATTTTACTGATTCCAAAGAGAGGTTTTATGTTTATCTCTAACATGGCCAGTCCTGACACCAGGAGATTTTTAATGTGTGTCTCCAACACACAACACATCAGAATGTCATGGCCATAATGTTAACATAGCACATGTATAAGTAATGCCAAGGTCCAGGATTAGATATTGACTCAAAATATCTATTTCTAATTAAAATAAAGCATATTTATTTAACATAAAGGAATATATAATAAAGCAATTAGCAATAATATAATAATGCATGACTATATCAAACAATTATCAATAATATAATAATTCATATTAAGTGATATATATTACTAGGCTTAACAACTAAGATTACAATACCAATTTAGAATTATTACAATCTTTGAGAGACAGAGAGTTCTGTCATGATCTTCCTGCACATATCTGAGAGAGACTTTGTAGAAATCAAATACTATTCATCATCTAATTATTTCACAACTTAATTTTCCCACATACTCTCACTTAAAACAATTCACATAATTCCATAATCTGAAACAACACAGTTCTGAACATATTCATTCATCAGCCTTTGCCTTCGTCCTCATCATCAGACTATCATCACCGTTGGCCATCCCTGATGGGATGAGTTGCATTTCCATCTCTAATACAATGGGTGATCGGATAACGAACACTTTCACAAAAGATTTTTATGTTTGGACAACAAACACATATTCGGATAATGAATACCTCACAGAACAAACTGTGGAACACGTGGACTGATGAAATGACAGGCTTAGGCCTCCTGCCTTCGTAGACTTATGGGTAAGAATGGGAGAACAGTGATTTTTCTGATTAAAATGAACTCTGAGATAACTTGAAACAAATCAAAGATTTATTAAAGGAGGTAAGATGCATCCTTCCATGTCGAAATGATTGTCCGATTTATAAATTTGCATCGGATTAAGGAAATAGAGGAAGGAAGAGTGGTTTTTAACACGTTACTTTCTATAAAATAGAATTTTGATACTATATGTTGAGTTTTTTTTTCTAGAGCTATGGGGAAAAAAACACAATTTGATGTCTGAAGAGAGAGATGCGATTCTGCAGGAGCTATTGAGAAACTTTAAAAATGAAATGACCTACGTATGGTATTATAGCGGCTATCGTTAAAAAACATGATGTGTCTTCCAAAACTGTTTCTAACCAGTAAGATATGGCAACTAGCCAAACACTGCTATGATAGAGGAGAAGCCGCTAACGTTAAGACAAAAATTAAATAACGTGTAATATAATGCCACATGCGCCGGTTAATTACAAAAAAGTTAATAAATAAATGCTTATTATACTCGTATAGTTGTATCATACTTAATAAATTATGCTTACGCCTTGAAATTAATGATAAGAGTAGATATAAAATAATATTTTTTAAAATGGGACAATCATTTCAATACAAATAATTTTTGCAAATAGGACAATCATTTTGATCCGGAGGAAGTAATATATTAATATATGATAAAAATGATAAACACTGTTATTTAAATAACTAAATAGTTCTCTTTTTTGAATTTAGTAATGTTTTTTGCAGGAACTATAATACAAATTTGTATATTCTAAATATTTGTCTGTTGAAATATCTATGGACTCATCTATTAGAATATTAAAAGAGACTATTTCGTATGTCATTACGTATATCTTGTACAAAAAATATGGTGCTAACATATTTTTAATATTTCCGCATTTCGTTCTATGCATTATAATATATTCAGAAGTAGAATACTTAAATGTATTTTTGCATAAATCAGTTAAGTGATCAGTTATCTTAATGGATGTATGTTGGGCAATAAGAAGGGCTAAACTAATCTCAGCAGTTTTTGCTTCATCCAGCATAGAATCCTTGACGAATGGAATTTTTATTTGTGATTTCTCCAAAAAAACTGCTGCATTAAATTTTGTTTTTTAGATTCACCATGACATTTCAAATCGGCGTAGCGGCTAGTGATGATTTTTCGACAAAATTTGCAGTTTGCTTCAACACCAGTTATACTTTCTACGGAAGTCAACTAATTCTTCAAAAGAAGATCCTTCAGCCAAGCTGTTCTGAACTTTTCAGTTTACTTTGATTTAGTCATTTTTCTGTAAAAAAATCAAAATAATAAAACTTGTAATTAAAATTAAAAAATATATAAATCATAATTTTTTATCAAAATATTGATTACTTACCAGAAAAAGTTAAGTCACCACTAATGTATTAATAACTTTCAGGAAAAATTTTGAATTTATTCAGTTTTAATAACGCAGAAGTACAGTACAAGAAATTTCGCCAAATAGATGCACTTATCCAAAGAGCTAGAATATACTAAATATATTTAATATATTCTAGCTCGTTGCACTTATCTAACGATACCGTCGAGTTATATACACAGTGAATTCCGCTTAATTGGGACATGTTGGGACTAAGCCATTTTAGTCCAATTAAGCGTTTGGGAAAAAGTTTTTCCTTTTCTTTTTTATCTCTACAATGATATTATCATCAATCACTTCTGAAAAATCCTGAAGAGAGAAAAGCAATCGACATTGGACGACAGTTTTTAACGCTCCACAAACAGAAAATAAACATGAGAGATGAAAATGTAAGACTGTATATGTACAGTGGATTCTGCTTAATTGGGACACATCGGGCCAAGCCATTTTGTCCCAATTAACCAAAATAATTACGTATCTATTTTAATGCTTTATTAAAATAGGTACCTAACTTTTAGTTTTTATACCGATCTCCTCTGACTTTGTCTTCAATACTGGGCCGCTGATATTCAACCTCGCTCGCTAATTATAGAAATCAATTGATCTAATGCTTCTTCGACTTCTGGATCCTTTCCATAACGATTTCTTTTGGATGTTCCCGGAATTTCTTTCTGTAATGCTCACTCCTCATGCAATTGGTTTTTTTGTTGTAGGAGACACACTATGGTAGATTTTGGTTTATTTCAGCGAGTTCTACATGGCTGTATTAAATGGATGGATTTTAATTTTATCCAGCCAAGCAATTTTACTTGAAACTGTGAAATCATTCCTGGCATATTGGCAAAGATTTAAAAATTTAAATAAAATCGACACTGTAAATGAATATAGCTAGGTACAGTAATAATAGACTCTTAAATAGACGCACACTTGGCAGACTCACGACGATAGATAACTGATTCTCATCACGCTAGTGTTGCCGTGATAGATAACTGATTCTCATCATGCTAGTGTTGCCGAATACAGTACTTTTATGTATTATTTATCAACGATGGTATTTACTTATAATTTTACTAAAGAATAGATGTTTATATTAGTGCGGCTAATGATGTGTGTGTAATAGGACGCGAAGAAACGACCCGCTCCATTGTGTTAGTTTGTATTGTCTTGTAAAAAAGTTTAACCTGAAAAATTACCGGTACAATAAAATGATGTTATAATTTTTATATAAGGATTTTTTAAGAAAGCGCACAAGTATTAATTTACGTAGTGTTGCCATACTTTCGAAAAATTCCTAAAATATATCAAAAATTGAAAATTCCTTTTCTGCTACTGTCCCAATTAAGCGTTTAAATTAAGAATTAGTTTTAGTTTGGTTTTCCGTTCTTTGAGATTTGGCCCAATTAAGCGGAATCCACTGTATACTAGAGTGACTGCTCCTATGAGCAGTTTAACCGGTGGCCCAATTAAGCGGAATCCACTGTATACTAGAGTGACTGCTCCTATGAGCAGTTGGCAGGTAAAGCGAGCTGACCTTGGCTGATCCAGTCAAAATCAGACTGCTGGCAACTACGTTGTTGGAAGACGTCGCTGAATCGTTAGCTGAATACATTTTTTACTATTTGTTGTTATTTTACATTATTGGTGTATAGTGTTTAGCGTATGGATGGAAGAATGAGTACATGCGAGGTGATAGATGAGGAAATAATATATTTGGCAAGATTTTACCTTCACTGCTTTAAAATAAGAAATTGATACAGTTGTGAATACAACAACAGTATTGATTTAATAGTAATTAAAGCGGAGTTGCGAAATTTGGAGTATTTTGGGAGTACATCATTTGGAATTATCGAAAACGTGTATTTACAAAAATTATAATAAAATGATTTAATATTTACCAGTTCCTAATAGTTAATAAAAAATCCTTTTTATTAACTATTGGATCTGGTCATAACATTTAACAAATAAATGGGCTACGTCTGGCTACAAAAATGAACTCAATTTACTATAGCGTTGAATGTACAGTTGGTTGCAGAAAGATCCGAACATTAGCGGAAACGGTTGGGCTTTCCTCCGGCTGTCTCAATTAAACGAAGTAATAATAAATTCTAAAATACAATATGTAATTCGTAGGTAAATAAATAATAGGTAAAAATGAGAAGTCCGGGACTACGACCGGAACTTCTCGGTTCGGACCCGACTGTTCATGAGGAGTTTCCCTCCTTAAAGGCATACTAAAAATAACATTACAGTTAAAGTCTCGTCTTTCTATCCAATTTAAAATGGTAGAGATTAAGTTCACTAACGACTCCATAGTTTCAAATTACTAACAAAAACTTTATTAGTCTTAACACCAAATTGATTATAATTCTTAACACAAAAAGAAAATGGTTTTAACATACAACCTGACACGTCCCGCCGGATCTCTAAAATTTCGTACATTAAAGTCTCGTACGTTGACAAGTAAATCCTTTGGCCGACCAAACACAGTAAGAACGT
>AYEL01071916.1:0-24058 GCA_000484575.1 Olivierus martensii
ATTATAAAACGTTTAAAATCATTTATTATTACGTAATTTCGCTTAAAAAAAAAAGCGTAAAAAAATTTACGGGAATAAACGTGCTGCCATCTATCGATTATACCGCTTACTAAATTCCAGAATTTCACCAAATTAAAATTTAAAATTCGAATTTGCGTAAAGTCGAAATATAAAATTTAAAAATAAAAAAAAGAAAAAATTGTTTTATAGAGACAGTTAAAAGTCGTAAGTGGATAAAAAACGGCGCCACTACCGAAATAAATATTTAAGGAACAAGGAGACGTTGTTAACGGGTTGACACGCAGACGTTTAAAAGGAGTGTAATTATATTCAATGACACTTTGAACGATTTCATTCTAATCAGAAATTTCAGGTCAATGTTCCTTTGAAAACAGTTCCGGATCGAACGAAATATGATTCATGTCACTCTTTAAAGCAGTTAAGCATTTATATATATGTTCAAACTACAGTATATAAATGATTTCTTTTTCTTACATTATCTTAAAATCTGAATTTGGTTATTTTCTACGCTACTAAACAAAGATATTATTTAAAAAAAAAATTAAATAAATAATTGATATTTAAGATTTAATTCTTTAACAATTTTAATAACTTGGCTTAGTAGCGTAAAAAATACACGTTCGCTCATTTAGTGCAATATGAATGAGCGAATCTGTCGTCAGCTTTATCATCAGTAAAAAAATTAATTATGTGTTCTGTTTGAATTCGATTTAAGTGAATAAAACAATGCAGTAAAGTACTAGTAAATTCTTAATACTGTAGCAGTTCTGGAAAGAATTGCAGTAATAACCTATTTTCTTATCATATCCGCTATTTTGAAATGATTAAAGATGGCGATTAAAATACGTCACCAATCGAAGTTGGACTGTTCGATAGTCCAATCTTAGTTCCATATCTTCTCCATTACAGAAATCTGAAATGTTTTAAGATGTTCGCCATTTTTAAATGGATAAAATTGTAGAGTGAATAGATGAGGCGTTGAGATCAGTTTTATGGAGGATCATAAAAATTATGAAAATCTACTGATTTTTCTTCAGAAAATAAGCTAAAGAAATCATAAAAGATCACCGCTTTATGAATAAAAATTATTTTTTAAATTTATCATAACTTCATAAACATATTCGCGCAAAAAAAATTTAAAAACAATAAGTTCCAGAAAGAACTAAAACTGTCTACTTTCCGAAGATGTCATTTATTTTGCATTTATTCAGATTTGGAATCTGTTGGTTTTGCATATCAAATTTTAACGCTAATATAACCAGCATAAACGGCTATATATACGAACATAGAAAGCCCGTTTGATTTAACCATCATCTCAATGACGTCAGCTCTTCGAGATGATGACGCCATTGTGGCGTTGCATTGTTATGCCAATGTGATATATGAATTAATGGTCTTTGTGACGTCATCCATTGTTGTATCCTGATGATGTCACATCGAGACTATAACATCATTATCATAGTTCTGAGATACACAGTGATGTGTTAAGAAATTAGGTAAGCAATATGTTATTCTTATACTATCAGGTAAGCGATATGTTATACCTACGCTTAGCGCCATATATTGACACTGTCAGAGCAGCCAAGAGGGGGTGACAGCTCTGAGATACACAGTGATGTGTTAAGAAATTAGGTAAGCAATAAGTTATACCTACGCTTAGCGCCATATATTGACACTGTCAGAGCAGCCAAGAGGGGGTGACATCCGTGACTTTTGTCACGGGCCCGGCATCGAAAAGGGCCCGACCGTCGGGCCTGAAGTATCACATAACGTGTCCGATAGTTCGCAGGCTGCCCACAGAGCACCTAAAGCAGTCGCACCAAAATAAACTTTTTTATATAGAACATATAGTATGTAATGTATGGAATTTTGAATTTATTGTTTGCCTTTTTTAATTAAATGCTTATTGTTTTATATGTTTTTTTTTTATTAAACCAAAGTGATGCACTTTTTTAAGTGGGGCCTTTAAACCAAGTGATACACTTTTTTAAGTGGGGCCCGAACCACAGACTTGTCATGGGCCCGAAAATTTCTCTCGGCGGCCCTGGATTCTATCCTGTAGGATTAAAGAATGCAGTATCTATGTGTCCTTTAATGGCAGAACATCCTTACCAAATTTAATGAAAATCTGCTAATCGGCTCAAAAATTATTAGTTGGATGACACAGACAACAGACATTGGCCCGATCTTATAAGCCTCCATTTCCTTCAAAAAAGTAGGCTAATGACACAAGGAGGTATAATCATATTTTAATTTAGGATAAACAGTATTGAGAACACGTTGGTGTATGTCTTATTTATTTATTAGTAGGACTTCTAAATTTGATTCTAGACCGGTGCTTCTCAAACTTGTTCACTTGGCGACCCCTTTTATCCAAGAAAATATTTTCTCGATTCTGGGAATAGAACTATATAAACTAGGAATACGAATTAAAACATTTGCTAAAATTTCTGCGACTCCCAAAATTATGGGGTCGCGACCCAACATTGAGAAGCACTGCTCTAGACTATTCCTGATAAGAAGTCACTCTAGAGTTTTAAAAAATTCGATTTTCAAGATATTTTTAATCGATATTAAAATATTTTTAAAATACATTAAATTTTATTTAAAACTTATTTTATAAATTTAATATTTTGTATAAGTTGCGAAAGTAACCTACAACAACATACCGAGCCTATCAGGAACAAACCTCGCTTTTCTAACATTGAGTAGGCATTCCAGACTGAAGAACACAATTTCCTTGCCAGTCGGACGGATGGCTGCGGTGAAGTGTAGCTGCTTTAACTCTGAAGAATCCTGATTCAATTATGCGTTCCATACCGCCAAAAGATTTTTTAGTATAGGTCTGGACAATCTAGTGAAATTTTTTCTTATGTGGCATTTTTTTAGTCAACAGATGACGCCACACTCCATTCTGAAAGAATATTATGTGGCAGGGTGAAACAAGCCCTTTCACAGGCTGCCCATTCCTGCCGAGGGGTCAGCCGGATTGTGGAAGACCGAGGTCGACGGGTCGGCCCCGGACCCCATGATAAATATTTTCAAAAGAAGAAACCTGAGATTCGAACCCGGGTCCTCCAGAGTGGAAAGTCCAAGCGTTTTTATGCGGCCGAATTGGCCACGTTTTCACGGTATTGGCCGCGTTTGTGCGGTATGGCGGCTAAACTACACTAACAGTGTAGTTTAGCCGCCATATCGCACAAGATGTATAGGCCTACTTTATCTGGCAGAGACCATTTCTAGAGCCATCACTGGCTGGCCAACACCCACGATGAGGTCAACCGGAAGGTTGAAGGATGGGTGAGGTTCGACGAGCCAGGCCCTGAAAAACTTTCTGAAAAACTGGAGGATGGGACCCGTTTTGAACCCGTACTCCAGGGTAGTCAGCCCCAGCTTTCCCAATAGGCTATTAGGTCAGCCGGTGGCTGCGTGGTAAAGCTTTGGCTTACCACCCTGGAGGATCTGGGTTCAAATCCGGGTCCCACACTTCAATTTTTCAGGAGGGATCCGGACCCGGCTCGTTGAACCTCATCCTTTAACTATCCGGTTGACCCGATCGGGTGTTGGCCAGCCTGTGATGGGTTCTATAAGTGGCCGCCGCCAGATCAATATATCCCTTGTGCGATATGGCGGCATAACCCAACCAACCAACCGAGGCATTTGGATATGGCGGCTTAATGAAACTAACCTAATCCAATAGGCTATTTGGCTGACCATAAAGGGTGATGGACAAGGTAGTGCATCAGTGGTAAGTTTCATAAAGGACCGTTAATAATTTAAATTATGCATAACATTAACCGGATTGAGGTAGGCCGGATTGGCCTCGTGGAAACGCTTTAGCTTTCCAATCTGAAACCCAGGTTCGAGTGTCGGATCTTACTCGTTGAAAATATTTATCATGGAGTACGGTTTGGCCCGTCGATCTCCATCATCTATAATCCGGCTGACTCTTCCTCGGGTGGGCAGCCTGTGGAAGAGCTTGTTTTGCTCCGCCACTTAGTATTCTACCAGAATGGAAAGTGGTTTCATCTGTTGACAAAAAAAAAAAAAAAAATCAAGTAGTATTCTACCAGAATGGAAAGTGGTTTCATCTGTTGACAAAAAAAAAAAAAAAAGATTCAAGTAACTTCTGAAAGATATTACAAGAAATGTATATATAATTTAAGCAAAAATTTGGAGAGTTTTGTACAGTACTATATTTATTATGCTGACATAATTACAGTACTGTATATTAATAATATGTTTATTTTCGTATATCGCATACAAAGGCAACATTACATTATAAAGAAAGAATATATTGTAGTGGCATGTTTATGAAATATGTACAAACAGATATGTGATAATTACAGTATATTAAATAAATGTTATTTTCACATTCTCACGTTAGAGGGATTATATGTAAACAGCATGGCGGTGGATAGTGAATATCATGTGTATGTTGGTTGTGAAACTGGATTGTTAAAAGGCAAATAAAATTATATATATGATTTATTTTACTTTTAAATTATTTGATAAATATAAGGTGGTGATTCCGAATGTCGGCGCCCTTTTCAAAACCTAAATTTTTCACTTTCAAACAATAACTAGATATTTTGAAGGTAAAGATTTACCTTCCCTGTGTGTTGACTATATGGCAGGCTTTTTAAATGAATTATGTATATGTATATATATATCCCAGACCACGATATATAGATTGACTAACACAAATCTTTAAACCAAAGATTCGGTATATATTCATAAAAAAGCCTGCTGTATAGACAATGAATAGCCGTCACACAAGGAATGTAAATCTTTACTAATATATTTTTAATATTTTTCCTTACCATAGATCATATAAATATTTTAGATGATTTCATTAGTGCTGATTGAGGTAAAGTATTTTCTGTTTATAAATACCTTCAATTTAACTATATTTTCAGTCAACACAGAGAATTTACTGGAAATATAAAAATTGAACTGAATTGATTTTGTTTATCTTTATGATTTCAAATTTATAAATATCATAATCAAACACTTAAAAATATTTGATAACTAAAACAAAAGGAAAATTTTATTGTTTGTAATAAACTTTTATAGTATATTTTCATTTCCTTTATTCAGAAAATAAAATTATTTATGATGATTTGAATAAATTTGTGATAATATTTAATATATAGTATAATAAATGTTGATTAGCATTGTTTTTATAAAGAAAATCTGTAACATTCAAAATTTCTACAAATTTTTGATGATACTGTTCTCAAGTATAATGAAGACCTATATATTTTTCTGTTGCAGATTGAGATAATTTGTAAATACAAAAATCTTCCAACTTGCACAAATGCAAATTGGAAGATTTGTGTACTAGCAAATTATTTTGTGTGTAAGAGGAGGCCAAAAATTTCTTACCTTCATCATAATGCAGATGTGCTGGAAATCTGAAATTTTGATCTTCCAATTCTTCCTTCTCTACATATCCATTTCCTAAGGTCACACATTTCTCACACTTGTGGAACAATTATTTAATCCGATCTTTGTAGAAGTTGGAAATTTGAAGGCAAACCGGCTCTCAACAGCAGTAAGACCTTCTTATCATTGAAGAAACTTCTTCTATGTAAATGTTTATTCATATTTCAAAACATGAAGTCTGAATGTTTCATGTTGGAAAAATATGGGGTATGGTAAGATTTTATAGCCACATTTGCAGAAAAACTTTGCATCGTGGTGTGTCTAACAACAACAACACTTTTCAACAGCAAACCACATCTTTTTCCTTGATACTTTCCCATAACTTTTGTAGCAAGTTCTGTAGTATGCTCCTATTATTGTTGACTCTTTTTAAGTAATCTGTCAATATCAATATTTTGGACAGCAAACACCTCTGCTGTCCCAAAACACACATCGTGACCTTACTGGATCATTGTCTTCTCATGGGTTATCTTGTAGGCTGCTGCAACCACATTTGAATTCCCATTTCTATCATTTCACAGTCTCATATGATGGTCATTTTTCACACAGTTTGTAGATACACAGTTTGTGGATTGTTTTTGCAGTTTTCTTTGATGATGATGAAAGTACTCTATCACAACTCAATACTCAGTTTTATCTAGCATGACACCTTCTATTATTAAACTTCGAACTCTGGTTAAACAGGAGCTGTCAAAACAAAAAAGGCTTGTGTATTAATAAGACAGTAACCTATCATTATTTATAGTCAATCTCCAAGAAGTTGAGCTCTGAGCCACAAAGTGTATTCTTAAAAAGGAAAGAAGTTAAAACCAATTGTGTTACTTTGTACCGGTTAATGACTAGAGTCACAATAAAATAACTATGGCTTAATAATTATAATTTATGTAAACCTTAATTATTTTACTGTATGATTCTAGCCGTTTAATTGGCACAAAGTAGCACATTCAGTTTTCAACCTCTGCCCTGTTTTTAAGAATAGACTTTGTAATTCAGAGCTCAATTTCTCAGAGGTTGACTATACAATTACAGATCTGTAGCACACAATATGGTGAGGGTAAGAATTTTTGGCTTCTCATTCATTAAATTTTGTTATTTGAATTTACCTGGCAATTATCACATAAATATTTAAGTAAATATAAAATATTTTATGCTGTTTGTATAACCATTTATAGGTTAGAAGATATAACTATTGTAATATGATACATATATAAAATTTACTTCATATTCAATAGTTATTATAACTTATAATAATTGTACTATTTTAAATACTTTTACTTTTTATTTTTATTTTTACTTTTTTTATTTAAAGTTAATCATCTGTAGCAATGTTAATAATAATGTCATTAATTCTCATTACAGCAATTTTGTAATTGCTATTATAATAATATTTTGTAAAATTGTGATACTGCACTGTGCACTAAATTTTTTTAAACTATCATTTAAAAAATTTTAGATTTGAAATATTTTTCACATCAAAATTTTTAGAAATGATAATCAAATTTGTAAATAAGTGCCTTCCTTTTCTGATTAAAATAAAATTTTGTCCTTATGTAGTTTATACATAAGAACAAATTAGGAATTTAGGAAACAATATTAATTTAAATTAATATTGTTTCCTAAATTTATGATTCTACTTTTGATAAAGTTTACAAAAATACTTAATAAATATGCATGTGTGCATGTAGGATTTTATACATTTTATGTATGTGTATATATATATATATATATATATACATACATACATACATACATACATACATACATACATACATACATACATACATACATAGAAATGTATCTATTGAGTTGTATATATTGTAGTGTAGTTTTAGTATGGTATAGTTATTTAATCATCTGTTGTGCAAAAAAAACTGAAGATAGATCTATTCAATATATCCCAAAAGCACTTTTTAAATTCCATACTTTTATTGATCATTATAAATTGTTTTTTTTATATCTATGTTAAAAGAAGACAGTTTTATATTTTCTATATACTTTGACTAATCAAAATATTTCAGAAATTTTAATTATAACAATTGATCTTATATCTATATTAATATTATTTTACTTTTGAATGTTTTTAAAGGAGTTGATATTGGGAGAAAAGTGTCAGTTAATTTAAATAATGTTCAGAATCTTCAAAAGAAACATGAAATAACTTGTCTGTGTTGGGGAAATGCAGAACAAACAGAGGTAATGTATATATTAAAATATTAGAATGAAACCTCAATTATTAGGCCAATATAAGAAAAGTTGAATTGGATAAATAAGATCTAGCCTGATATACTATAATAATTTTTTTCTGTTTTAGTATCATGGAAGATTTATTAGTACAAAATTATGATATTTTTATGTAATTAAAAAAGCAATGATCTGCTTCCTGATATTTTCATTTTTTAAAATATAGTATATTGTATTATATAACTGAGAGCTGTTCTTTATTAATCTGTCAAGTAATAAACTTGACAAAAGTTAACAAATCTGGAGTATGTTTAGGTAGAGTTCATCTAGTGTATATACTGGTATATGTGCATTAGATGAATTCTACCTTATTTGACTCTAAGGTGATTTAAGTGAAAAGTAACCAACTGAGCCATCTTCAGGTTCATTAAAATAAAAGTTTGATCGTCTTGATGAGATCCAAGGTTTCACTAGAATTTTTAATAGATCATAATTGAACCTAACTAGTCCAATTTCTAAATTTAGAATTCAGCCTAATCCAATAAATATTTTTTAAGTTATTATTTTGAAAATTGAATGCATTAAATCTCTAAAAATATAAGAAAATTATATATATATTTTTAAATAAGTATATAAAATAATAATATTTTCTGTTTTTATAGTTATATCTTGGATTGAATAATCAGACAGTTAAAGTATTTGACATCATTGATCGAAAATTCACTGATGAAATTAATGTAAACTGTGGAACTGGGAAGATTGTAGGATTAGCAAAATATAATGAGTATTTTGAAATCTTTAAATCAAATTAATCCAAATTTCATATATTTCAATCAAATAGTTGTTTTTATTACAGATATTTCTCTAATTAAAAGCAGTCAATCACTAGCTTTAACATATTTTAAGTTTTTTTAAAATTCAAAAATTAATACAGTGGGTGATCGGTTAACGAACATAATCCGTTCCAAGACAATGTTCTTTATCCGAATTGTTCATTAACTGATTATTGATTTACCATACATTTTTATGGGAATTTGATTAATTCATTCCGGAGCTCCAAAAAAACATAAATAAAAATTATATAATTTCTTACTACGTTTATTTATGTAATAACAATATAAATAAAAATTTATATAATTTCTTACTACATTTATTTATATGTAATAACAATAATATATTATGTAATTTCTTACTACGTTTATTTATATGTAATAACAATAATATATACATACAGTCTTACATTTTCATCTATATGTTTATTTTCTGATAAAGAATCTGTCCAATATCCGATTGCTTTTCTCTCTTCAGGATTTTTCGGAAGTGATTAATAGCATTGTCGTGGTAGAGATTCCCAAGCCTAGTGATCTCAACCTTGTATGGGTGCCATTCTAAGACCAAAAAATTGTAAAATCTTCATTAATAGCATCGTCGTGGTAGAGATCTCCAATCTTGTTGACCTTAACGATTATGGGGCATTGTCATGATAGAGATCCCCAAATCTATTGACCTTAACCTGGTATGGATGCCATTCCTGTGTTAGAGATCTCTAATCTTATTGACCTTAACTTGGTATGGGTGCCAGTGATAGAGATCCCCAAGCCTATTGACCTAAATCTGGTATGGGTGCCATTCTGGATAGAGATTCCCAAGCCTATTGATTTCAACCTAGTATGGGTGCCATTCTAAGGGCAGAGATCCCCAAGCCTATTGACCTCAACCTGGTATGGGTGCCATTAAAAACTTTTCTCTCCCCTTCAGGATTTTTTGGAAGTGATTAATAGCATTGTCGTGGTAGAGATTTTCAGGATTTTTCGGAAGTGATTAATAGCATTGTCGTGGTAGAGATCCTCAGCCTTATTGACCTCAACCTAGTATGGGTGCCATTCTAAGACCAAAAAAATCATATTTCGGAAGTGATTAATAGCATTGTCGTGGTAGAGATTCCCAAGCCTAGTGACCTTAACCTGGTATGGTGCCATTCTAAGACCAAAAAATTTGTAAAATCTCTCTCTTACCTTCTTTAATAAATATTTGATTTGTTTTACGTTGTCTCCGAGTTCAAGACCAAAAAATTGTAAAATTAACCTGGTATGAGTGCCATTCTAAGACCAAAAAATTGTAAAATCTCTCCAATCTGGTATGGGTGCCATTCTAAGACCAAAAAATTGTAAAATCTCTCTCTAACTTAGGGTGCCATTCTAACACCAAAATATTGTAAAATCTCTCTTTTACCTTCCTTAATAAATATTTCATTTGTTTTATGTTGTCTCCAAGTTCATTTTAATCAGGAAAAACTACTGTTCTCACATCCTTATCCGTAAGTCCAAGAACACGTAAGGCCTAAGCCTGTCATTCCATTAGGTTAGATATGCCGAAATATCCTCATGAAATATTTTTATCTGGTGGCGGCCACTTATAGAGCCGCCATCATCACATGCTGATCAATACCCATGATGGGTGAACCGGAAGATTGAAGGATGGGTTTCAACTGGCCAGGCCCAGATCCCTCCTGAAAAATTGGAGGAGTGGAATCCTGGATCATCCATAATGGTAAGCACAGCTTTACCATGCAGCCATCTGGCTGACCTGTCATTCCATCAGTCCACGGGTCACACAGTTTGTTCTGTGAGGTGTTCGTTAACTGAACGTAAAAATTTTTCGAAAAAGTGTTCATTATCCGAACTGTTCATTAACCAATCGCCCACTGTATTAAATTATTAGTAATTTGAAAGTTTTAAAAATTCAAATTTTCAAATTATAATAGTTTACAATATAAATTATATATATTATAAACTATCATAATTTGAAAGTTTATGTACATTTTTGAAAATACTTAGGAATATGTTCAGTTTGTAACTAGAGAAAAATCTGTATATATAAGAAATATATATTAAGATTTAATAATTAGAAATCCCCAAATTAAACTCAAGCAATACTATGTGCTTATAGTATTTAATAAATAAAATTCTAGAAAAATTATAACAAAAATTTTAAATGCATGATCTACATTTATAAATTTTCAATATTTATATATTAAGAAATTTCAGTTTTAATTGACTTACTTGATATTAAATAAATTGATGAAATATTTTATTTAATTTAGTTTGTTGACTTGTGTAGAATCTGGAATCATAAAATTGTGGAATTCAAGTAATGAAAATCAGGTAGTTTATTTTTTATGGTTTCAAATTAAAATTTTTATGATATGCATAAATATAAAAATTATTTAGAAAGTGATTTATTGTTATAAATATTTTTTGTTTCCTGAAGGTTGAAATTAATGCAGGTCCAAATTTATATAAAATGACAACAAATCCTGTTAAATTTGGAATTATTTCAACTGGTGGTAAAGAAAATGATTTGAAAATTTGGGATTTAAATAAACCTAAGCAACCAATATTTCGTGCAAAAAATGTAAGAATTTTTATATATTAAAAATTAACTTTTCATAATTATGGATATAATTTTAAAGAAATGGTAATTATAGCTTATATTATTTGACATTATTATAATAATGTATAATATCTTTCAGGTTAGAAATGATTTTTTAGATCTCAGAGTACCTATATGTGTATTAAACATGAAATTTTTCCCAAATAGTGACAAGATAATAGCCACAACAGGCCATCATCAAGTATGTAACTATTTTATGTAAAAATATGATATATTTTTCATTTTTAAGTTAAATTAACCTCTAGTGGAATTATTCCACTAAGGGTTAATTTAGGTAAATATTTAGTTTAATTTGATAAATATCAGTTATTTAATGGATTCACTTTATAAAATGCAATTAACAATTTTGATCTTACAAGGGAGTGCCAACCATGATCCCCTCCAATTTTGCTGATTTTTATATATGTTATAGTACCCTCCCACAAACCCATAATAACTCTCAAGCATTCCTGAATAAAAGGGGTCTAAAGTTTTCTATGTTATTTATATACTGATTAATATAAACATTTGATCAAATGTTATGATACACGATGCATTCAGCTTCCGATTACTGATCGGAAGAATTCAGGTTCAAGTCTTGTCTTTTTTTTTTAAATTCTTTTTTTAATCAAAACTGAAATTAATTATTGTACAATGTATTTTTATTAATGAGAAATTACTATTTTGTAATTATTTAATTGTTTTGCTATGCCATTTAAACATTTCTATCACAAATATTATATATATATAAAAATTACATTCTTCTTATATATATTATATATAAGGAATGTAATTAATGAATAAAATTTTTTACACAAAATATTTATTTTAATAAACAAATACTGATTCATCATTGGGATCCTTCTCTATCTCTCTGGCCAATATGCATCTATTCAGGTTATAATCATCACAAAAGCATCCAAACAGAATATTCTTTTACCATGAACATATTTTATGAACCCTACATTTCTACATGCATACGGTGTTTTCATTATTGAGGTAAGCAAACATATTTCATTGACATTTAAAAATAAAGATCTCTCTTCAGTCAACTTTGATGCGAATCATACATATAGAATCATCAGTTTAAATATAGGGGCATATAATCAATGTAACAACAACAAATGTTCATTAAGAAATGTGAACATTGTAAAACAATATACAATATTCTATTATGAATGCTTTTATGATGATGATTACCCAAATAAATGCACATCAGCCATAGAGATCGAGGAGGATTCTGACAATGAATAATAATATAATCTGTTTTCGTTTATTAAAATAAATATTTTGTGTAAAAAAATTTATTGGTTAATTACATTTCTTTATATGTACACTCAGCCCTCGATTTACACGGTAGATACGTTCTGAAATAAAAACAATAAAATTTGTATAAATAGGCGAGCTGCAAGCCTGAGTTGAGTTTAGTTGAACTGCGAGACTTGGACAATAAAAGTTAATAATGAGCAATAAATTGTGAAAGCGAAAGTGGACTAAGGAGAACTATGAGATCTGAAATAAAGACATAAATTAGTGTTGTATGAGATAATTATCGGATTTTGTATTGAATTTAGTTATAGTGAAACAAGAGTATTTTGTTTTGTGTGAATAAATTGGACTATACGAAATATAGCTGTATTCACTCTTTATTAATCTCTACGAACTCGTAAACCCACAAAACGTGACAATATGATACTCTTTTAATTTATAAATGGCATAATGCAAAACAATCAAAATAAAATCCAAAAAAATTTTTTTTTGTTTTCATTTAAAAACCGTGTAAAAACGAAACCGTGTAAATTGAGTGCCGTGCAAATCGAGGGCTAGGTGTATATTTAATGTTTGTGATAGAAATGTTTAAAGGGCATAGCAAAAAAGACAAATTATAAAATAGTAATTTCTCATTAATAAAAATACATTGTACAATAATCCATTTCAGTTTTGATAAAAAAAAAATGAAAAAGACGAGACTCGATCCCACATCCTTTTGATCAGTAATCTGAAGCTGAACATATCACGTTATCACAGCACTTGATCAAATTTTTAATATTAATCAGTATATAAATAACATAGGAAACTTTAGATCCCTTTTGTTTTGGGAATTCTTGAGAGTTGTGTCATACTACTTTATCATGGGTTTGTGGGAAGGTAGTACTATAACATATATAAAAATTGGCAAAATCAGAGGGGGCCATAGTTGGCACTCCCCTTTTAGAGGCAATACACATAAATTAAAATTGGTTTATTATAAAATTATGCTAATTTTCAATAAGTTATTTACAAAAATACATAATTAACTTTATTATAAGAAAAAATTTTATGATATAAAAGTTACTATGTATATTAACTCTTAAATAAAATAATTTATATAACAATATTTATTACCAGAAATCAGAATATTATATACATTAAGACCTAGTTTTACAATGTCACAGTAAAATTTCTGTTATCTATTTTAAAATTATTAGAGAGATGCTAATTGGTAGTTATTGGTGTTAAACTGGTAATTAGTGTTTATTTAACAATTATAAAATTAGGGTTTGTCAGTTTTCAAAAACTAGTTTTTTGGATAAATTTGTAAAATTCAAAACTGGTTTTTAAATTTAAAAAAACCAGTTTTAGATACTAAAATTAATATGTAAAAATTAGTTGTTTACTTAATTAAAACAAAACATTTTGACTTGAAATTGCAATAAACTTTTGCTATATTTGCAAAAATTCACAAAACATTTCAACAAAGAAATCTAGTGTATTTCCACTACTTTCAAAACTCGATTTTGTTAAGTTATCTGGAAAAATATTGTCTAGAATATATCCAAATTCTTTTATGGAAGCAGATTTCGATAATGAATACATTGATACTTTAATAACAATAAAACAAAGTTAAGTAGCCAGTGAGAGAGTTTTCTATTTCAGGAAATTTTGTATCTAGAATAAGAAAAGATTAAATAATTGTTCAATGGGCATTTTGTTTTTTGAAATCATATTTCCTGAAGAAAATTATTAAATGAAATAAAAATCTATTTTTTATACAGATTTTAATTTTTTATTTGGTATGTTTGTGTATATTTTATTTTGTTATATTTTTTGTAGTTCCATAAATATATAAATAAACTGAAAAATTTTAAAATACATATAAATATTTTTTACTATTTTAAAATAGATATAAGTTTTTTTACTATTTTAATTATATATATATATATTTTGCGAAAATTCAAAAACCGGTTTAACTGGGTTTTTGAAATTCTGGAATTCAAAAACTGGTTTTTTCAAAAGTCAGTTTTTGTATAAACTCAACAGAATTAGTGAATGAAGCTAATAGAACTGTACTATGACATTGTTAAAAAAAATTGGGTTTAGCATGATTAAGCATTATTTAAATTTATGATGCATTTTCTGTTGAACTATATTAGTTTTCTATGTAGGATATTATAAAATTCAATTTTAAATCATGATTGATATTTATAAAAATGATTTTATTTCTGTTTTAAATAAATTACACTACTATACAAAGAAAATATCGATGAAATTTATAATAGGCAGTTTATATGCAATAAAATTCCTATTGCTCGTATAATATGTAATGCTATTTTTTTATTGTCTTTTAATATAAATAACTGCAGAAAAATTAAAGTTAGGTATATGTTTATATAAATTCTTAAGAAGAAAATTTGATGATCTGCTTTTCTTTGCAATCTATCACTTTTAGATTCCACAGGTGCCAGATTTTGTATAAACTATACTGTATTTAGCAGAAATAATATCGATTTCTAAAGTAATTGGCAAGTTGATGATTATTCAAGTTGACAACAAATGCTACTTGCTGGTACTATTTTGGGCAATATATCAGTATAATGAAAAATAAAAATGATAATATAATGGATTCTAAATTAAATATTATTTATTCTGTTGCAAAATAAACCATTATATGGTTATAACATAAGCTTATTCACTTAATATAAGTGTACTGCATTATCTGTATAAAATACAGTACAGCAATACCTTGCATAGTCCAGGCTTCACTATAGTCCAAATTGTAATTGTTAATAAAAAGCTTTTAATTTATTTTTGTAGGATAAATACAAAATGTAAGTGTGCTTGTTACTTAATACTTATATGATTTGAATAGCCACTATTTGACAAGCTAAGACATGCAGGTGGCTACTCCAATATTGCCAAATTTATCTTAACAACATTTGTTAAGATAAATTCAATTCGATGCTACTGAGATGTATTAAGAATGGAAAAAAAAAACTCGTGCAGACGTCACTTTTGCTTTTTTTTTTTTTTTTTAAAAAAGATCTTCGAGTTAGAATTTTTTGCTTATTTATTTACAATAAAAACTTTAAATTCATTCATCTTGTTTTATTAATCATTAATTTTTCATGAACTGCACCTTTTCAAGTAGGTAGTGACTTGTGAGCAACCAAAATGATCTTGTTGGCTGGCCACCACCAGACACTTCTCATCTCTTGTCGAATTGTTCAGTCTTATGCAGAGTGCAACTCTGCATTCGTAATGGTGGCGAGTGACTGACTTGGAGAAAGCGAATGCATTTACCTGCTGAGCAAGCCATCTTTATATACTCATCTTTATGGGCTCAGACCCCCTTTCTGCCTATTTCTACTAACTATTATAAATTTTTTATAAAGATTTTAATTAAAATACTGTACATTAATAGGCTTCTTGTAGTACAGCGTTTTTTGTACATCGTTTACATCGCAACGAATTAACAATTATCAAAAAAATAAAAACCCGAATAACACAAGCAGTAAAGTTAAAATAAAGCAGTCAACCATGGTATTTAAAATGCATTTCAGAACAGCGCCCTCTTCAGTTATAACCAATATTAACTGCAAAAATTTACATAAAAAATTCTTTTAAAAAAACAAGAAAAAATTATTTAACATATTACAACTTAAAAAAAAAAGATTTTAATGTTTAATGTGTAAAGAAATAATTATTAATGTAAGAACTTACGATTTAAAAAAACATATATGCAAATCGAAAATTTCTTGGAACCAATTATAATTTTTCCCATAGATTTATATACCTTGAACAGTCCGGTTTCAATTAGTCTGGTAAGAAAGAGGAACCAAGACTAACCAGACTATGCGAGGTATTGCTGTATGTAAAAAATTGAGTATGATGATGATGTGTGATATCTCTTTTTGTATGTTTTATGTATAAATAAGTTTTCATTAAACAGTGTATGCTATATAAAGCTAACATACTTTTATTATTATTTTTTTGAATGTAAACATAATGCCTAGATGATAAAGTTTTTGTTATAATTTACAAAGTGTTTTTCATCTCCTGAAAAAATAAAATATTTTTAATTTTTAATGTAAGCTTGTTGAAAAATTCCAAATTATTATATGTAAAAAAGTTAAAATAATAGAATAAACAATTTCATAAATCTAAAGTCTTTGCTACTATTGTACCAAAACAAATAGCAGCATTTTTAATGAAAATGCCATATTTTAATAGTGTGTTTATTTCAGAAGATAGAATATAATTTTAATTTGTTTTTTTTTTTTTAATATTGATTTTTTAAATTATAAGATGCAGTCAATAAAAAATGAGCCAAAGGCTATATCATGGTAATGTTGAACTTTATTCAAAAATGTTGAGCATGATGATTGAGAAGTTTATTCCACTGTGAGACAATAGGCATACAATGCTCTTCTCATAGAAGTCCTTGGGTTATTTCTGGAACCACATCTGAATTCTCTCCTTCAATTTGTTGTCCATCTTGAAGAAGCCATCTGTGCAAAGTTTTCTTGAGTTCACCAAAGATATGAGAGTTAGAAAGTAACAGATAGAAACTATAGGAGGCTGGTTGAGAACTTCCCACATCAATTTCTTCAAGAGTTCTTTAATGACATTTGTTGCCATTTTTTAATAGTGTTGCAGTGTGTAATAGTTTTTAATAGTGTTGTATGGAGGCTGGCATTATCATGCAGCAGGATAATTTTACAAGAAAACTGTTCAGGTCTTTTTGACTTGATTTCCCATTGTAAGATAGTCATCATTTCCTTGTAGCATTGCACATTTATCATAGCTCCACACTCCAAGAAATAATTAAGAAGTGGTCCAATTCAGTCAAAGAAAGTCACTATTACCTTCCTGCACTACTGTCCATGGCCTTGGATATGTTGGGTAGAAGGAATCTTGCATGTTTCTATAAGATGCTTTGGCATTTTAATTCTGGTTCAAAATGTTGGCCACAACTCTTATCCCCAGTGACAATTCATGACAGGAAATCCTTACATTTGTTGGCATATCTCTGCAGGAATTGCAGAGACATTGTTATACAAAATGCCTCTTGGGACACTTCCAAATGATCAGGTATCCATTGTGCACACACTTTACAGAACTTCAACGTATTTGTGATATGGCATGGACAGTTCCTTGGCTAATGCTGACGACTTTGACAATTTAGTCTGCTGTAACACACCAATCTTTACAAATACAACACTCATCAACTTTTATGATAATGGCATTTATAATGCACTTTGATATTCCATGAAATCAAATTTCGTGGAATATCAAAATTCACTCCACTCGTCCTCCAAGAAATCACATATGCATTCCTTCACTCTTGTAAATGACATGCAATGTTCTCCATACACATTTGTTATTTATCTATGAATTTCAGTACTCCTGTTCCGGCTGTCAAAAAATGCACATGCCATGCTTTTCCTTCTTTGATGTGTCCATTTTTCAATTCTTGCATGCAATGACTGCTTAGGACAGCTCATATCATGGTTTATTCCTATTGCAATTGCATGATGTGACACCTATTTCCACTAGTGGTATATGTTCAGGCACATCATTTTTTTTTTTCTTTTTGTAGCTGTGACTGTTTCCCTGACAATTGATGTTATTACCTGTCCTATAATTTTTCCACAATAACTTTTGACTCATTTTTTATTGACTGCTTCTTATACATTATATTCAAATATAATATGTTTATTTTAAATTTATAAAAATACTTGTATATATTATACTTCCCTATATTTTGAAATACCTGAAAATAAAACAAAAGAGTAGGGCAAGAAGGTTATTTGAATAAATGTGGAAGTTTAATATTTTAATTATATTATTATTATGAAGGATAGCAAAATAAAATTAAAATACACAATTTGTAATTTTTTTAAGGTCAGAGTTTATGATCCTAATGGTAAGCAAAGGAGACCAGTTATAGATATGGAATTTGATTCTTATCCAATACAAGCTTTATCTATTACTGACAAGGAACAGTAAGTATAATAATAATTTATCAGCAATATTTTTTATATAAATCAAAATAATTGTTTTTTATATTATTAAATAAATTTACAAATAAGCAATATCTGGAAGATATTATGAAAACTTCAAATAAATATATTAAAAAATAACAAAAATATTTGGGGTTTATCTAGATAGTCAAATTTTCAATAAAGTTATGAATATTAATGTATCTAGTTGAAAGGGAAATGCCAAAAATTTGTCATAAAAACATTAATATAATTTAATTATGAACATTGTGAAAAATGTAATGAGCTTATTTAAGAATTATCAAATACTTTTAAATATATAAATTAATTGCTTAGAAAATATGAATACCATATTGAAGAAATTTAATCTTTATTAATTACAAAGATCTGAAAAATTGAGTCATAAAAATTTTTAAAAAAGAATTTGTTGGTTTAATAGGAATTTGAGGTTCTAAATGCATAAATCACCTCTGATTGCTCCAGTAATAATTTTTTCACAACATGATATTGTTTTTTTGTTAAATAATATGTGACTGAATGAAATCAGTAGTAAAAAATTACCACATGAAACAATTTTATGGCCGGTTTTGAATATATTTATTTACAAAACTATAAAACTTGTTAATTACATCTTAGCTGTAATTAAAGTCTTATACCCGTTCCAGACTAGAGTGCTTAAAGTACTTTAAGGTCAAATTTAACGGAGCATTATTCCGTTAAATTTAATTTTAAAGTACTTTAAGCAGTCTAGTCTGTAACAGGTATTAGTAATCATTTTTTCCAGTGAAGTTAGCAGAAGAAAAAAAAGAACTTTATATGGAATCCATGGTTTGTTTTGATCTCCTAATTTCATTTCAAAGTAGGCATGATACACTTTTCTAATAAAAAATATTATATTTTTTTTTTATAACAAATTCTCTACAAATGTAGCAAAAGTTATCTGGACTGTTGACATAGCTATGGTTAGCCATGATTCACAACTTACTATAGTATTCAGAACACAACAACATTAAGAGTCTCAGATTTATCGATCCTAAAAGAATAAGAAAGGTGTTAAAATTTCATAGACTTTCAAAATCTTCAATTCACTGATATGAAATACAAAAATTGGTTCAAAATCACTGAAAGAAATTACTCTGGATGATTAGAAGTCACTTAATTAATTTTTTGCATGTCATTGACAACCTATGCCACTCAAGGTCATTTATTATAAAATGTCATTGATATCATGTGTTGAGCGTGGCAAGAACAAACAATAGAATTTTACAACTGTAATTTCTCTGATCCTAATCAATT
Source organism: Olivierus martensii (assembly GCA_000484575.1). Lineage (NCBI taxonomy): Eukaryota > Metazoa > Arthropoda > Arachnida > Scorpiones > Buthidae > Olivierus > Olivierus martensii. The sequence goes on from AYEL01071916.1 coordinate 19,641, forward strand.
TATTGCAGTTACATTTAGGGTTTTTGAAAAAGGACCACAATGAATTTCTGATGATGGATCCTAAATATTTTCTAGCAAAAATTTTTTATGTTAAATGATTTTTATGAGAATTTATTTGAGGATTTTTTTTAAAATTCACATTTTCTCCCCTTCTTTTTCTATATTCTAGATTGAGAATATAGGGGAATATTGGGGTGTTTATATTGTTCAATTATATGTTGAAATAAAGTTAATTACCCAAATTTTTTGAAAAAATTAATTTTTTATAGTATGAACTATAAAATCTTAAAATTTAAAAAAAGAAATTGATGTTTTGCTTAATTCTATTAAAATAGAAAATATATTTTATTAATCATTGATTTTTTTTTTATTTCATTTTTGCTGTATTTTTGTCAAAAAATGAGAAAATACTAATGTAAACAGAGATCTACCATTAAAAGCAGTGTATTTACTTTTATTGTTTTTATTGCTGCCATTCCTTTTTCATGCTTTTCCTTCCAAACCTATAACATTTCTAAAGTGTGGTGTTGGATTTGCTGTGAAATTCAACCATTGGATAATCCAATAAATCCAAAGTAAAGAATATTATAGCTGTTTTTGCATGAGAGGAGATGATTTTTGTTTTTATTTAAATTATAAAATATTAAATAAAAATTATTGAAATTAAGTTTTTTGATATAAATTTGAAAATTTATAAAATATTAAATTAAAAATTATTGAAGTTAAGTAAAAACATAACAATAAATATAAATTATTAATAATGCTAATATTTCAATAAATTTATGCAAATTTTGAAATAATTACATGATATATATTTTAAATACCAATTTCTTGCTAATCCATAGAGTTAGGAAGATGATTTTAAAGTCATTCAAACTGACTTGAAGAATCAAACAAAATGATATATAATTTTCCACTCTAGGATTAGAAATAACAAAGATTATTTATTAATCAAAATTTGCATATTAATTGTTTTTTATTTTTTATTTTTTTAAATATGATCTGATTTTCTTCATTTATGGTTTCTTTTTTACTCAAAAGACCAGTTATTATTCACTAATAGAAATTATTTTGTTGGATGGCTAAATCTCATATAAAAAAATCATTTTCAGTGATCTCATATACAGAACAAAAATTTCTGAGAAAAATAACTGGACACTCAGAAAAAATGCATGATTAGAAATAGAATAAAAAATATAATAAATTGTAAAAATTTCAAAACATTTCAATGAAAATTAAATGAGATATGATGATTTTAATTTTTTGCATATTAATTAGGCTTAATTACTTAATATGCCAGCTTTTGATTGCAGTCATTATTTTTTAAGTTTCAAGCATGTATCAGGTTAAAGCTGAGTAACAGCTGAACTCACAATTAACTGGTGTAGTTTTCAGAAATTTCTGATAATTTCAATGAAATCTGATATTTTCAGAATGTTTCTAAGTTTGATGATAAATTGCCAAATAGGGTAACTGTTTGTGATATATGGTAACATTGTTGTTATGCTTTTTGAATTCAGTGCTCAAAATACATTAGAAACACCTGAAATATTGAAAAAAGTTTTTTCATCATAGGCCTGTATTATTAGTGATATTACAAATGAGAAATCAGATAAATTTACTATTTAATGTTTGATTAAATTTAAACTTTTTATATTTAGCAACAATAAAATTTTTTTTATAAATATCATTTACAATTTAAAATAATGTAGTTTCAATTTCATAATGCAGTATATGAAAAATTCAAATGGTCCAACAGAAAATAATGAAAATTTGTCAAAAGTTGTGATTTTTTTTTATCACTATAAATTATATCACAATACTTAAATTATATAATTTTTCCCTTTTGTGCCCTCATTTTGATATCCATTTATATGGGGAAAAATTAGTTAACCTTCAATTTATGCTAGGGTTAGGTTCTGCCATATTAGTTCGTAATTCAAAATTTCATAATTTGAGGTAAAATCAATGGTCACTTTCTGGAAGTTTTCACCCATTTCTCATTGGCAAAGGGAGACACATTCAGGTGCTCTCTTTTGTCCTATTTACAGAAGCTTTTAGAAACTAAGAAATTCATGTAAACCATGTGTAACAATAACAAAATCTATAGATTCAAATATTATAATTTTGAGTCTTTGTAAATTGAGAGTTACTGGTATTTGAATTTTATGATAAATTTAGCATTAATATACATAAGAAAAATTTTTTTAAACATTATATGTATATATAATGTTTTAAATAGTTATGTTACATTATATATATATAATTTTATTTCTTATAATCAAATTTTATTTAAAAATTTCTCCTAAATTACAGTATTTGGATAATTATGATTTAGTACTACTATTTTATTGTATCTCTTTAAATAGAAATTATTTTTAAATTTTAACTGTAAATCTTTTTTATCCTAATAGCCAAGTTTTGGTTGGAAATACTCAGGGAAGAATGGCATTAATTGATCTTAGAAAAAAAGCAATGGTCCATGTATATAAAGGATTTGCTGGGAGTGTCAGAGATATTCAGTTTGATCCTGTTCATTCTCATGTGTATTCCTGTGGAATAGATCGATTTCTTCGTGTTCATGATTTTGTTACACACAAATTATTGGTGAAGGTATGTTAAATATTATTTGTGCATTTTTAATCAAAGCTTAAATATAAAAATATTCAAAGAATGTAATTCAATACAAATATAAAAGATTTACTTTGCTTGCAAGCCAGCATGGAATGTAAGCCTATTCTTGACTTTTACATATACATTAAAAAAAGAAAGAAAAAAATTAAGGTTTTTTTTTATCTTAATTAAGCAGTTAGTAATTTATTTATGTTTAATTCAGCAAGTTAAAAGAGAAAATCAAAAAATAAAATTAAATTTGGTTTACATTCTGATAAATAATTAAGGTTTTTTTTTTATCTTAATTAAGCAGTTAGTAATTTATTTATGTTTAATACAGCAAGTTAAAAGAGAAAATCAAAAAATAAAATTAAATTTGGTTTACATTCTGATAAATATGGTAAATCTATATTATCAAACTACTATGTGAAGGAAATTAGAAAATATTTTCTTTCATTTTTAGAATATTCGGTTATATCAGTAAATTAATAAGTATTTTCATAATAGTTTGATAACATTAAAAATAATTATTAAAATAGTTATATTTTTTATTAGGCATTTTTATCCATTTGTTCTATATTTATTTATTTATTTTTAACTTTATACAATACAAACCTCAAGGGAATTTATTCCAAATTAACCTTATTTTCTTGCCAAATTTTATCCCTTGAAAATCTTAACAGAAATTTTAATGATTTGAAATAGTAATATTTTAATGATTTGAATTAGTTTATACTATTTCAAATCATTAAAATTTCTGTTAAGATTTTCAAGGGATAAAATTTGGCAAGAAAATAAGGTTCATTATTTATTTTAATTTAATAATAAGCATACTAAGGTAAGATATATTAAGCCATTACTTAAAAAATATGATTTAAATTTTATATCTAAAAAAAGAGAAAAACAACTACCAAAAGAAAGGATGGATGTTATCAATCTTTTGTTTTCCATTTAAATTGCATTTTCATTTTACATATTAATTTTTTATGAAAAATCGAGAAAAACATTTTCACGTATTGATGTTAAATACATTTACATATTAAATGTATTTTAATATATAAATGTATAAGCAGAATCAAAGTAGAGAATGGCTGCTAAAGTTGGAAGAGTGACAAAAATTGTTGCTTTGTGAAAGAGACACTGGAACGAAATACAAGAAGTTATGGATCAAATTTATTATGGGTTATAGCTACACCTGTTGGAACATTTACATATTTAACATAAAAACATAATGTTTTTTTTTATACAGTATAATAAATTTTTATATTCAAAAATCAAGAATTTCATTATCAATTAATACTTTCAAAATGTAGGAGTATAGGTTCCAGTATCTGTTTCTTTTTCAAATGTTTTTGAAAGTTTTGAAAATATTTATTATGAAATGAAATTTTCCAATACCAATCATAAATCAACATTTACTTAGGGGATCACATGATCCAAATAACCCTAACTAGCCAAATTTCCCCTAGCGATTTATTTTTTGAAACAACTGCCAAATTAATAATTACTTTTAATTTATGCTACAGTGCCACCATCTGTTGGATGAATAATAATTTATTTAAATTTAGGCTAAGGTGGCGCCATCTGTTATTTAAAAATTGAACTATTAATTTTTAACTAATTTCCTAAAATTAAACATTTGCCTTGGCCTAGAATCGAAATAGGAACTTCGAGTTACCAAGACATTGGCAGATTTCTGATTTTGGGATTATATAATTTAGATCAGGGATGAGCAACACGTGGCCCGCGGACTGCTTGCGGCCCGTTAGACATGTTTATGCGGCCCGCCAAGCATTTCTAAAATT
>AYEL01071917.1:0-16012 GCA_000484575.1 Olivierus martensii
ACAGGTCTACTAGGGAACCCATGAAGTTTCTGTACAGTTGTGTATCATTCAACACTTTCGCCACAAGGAGCGCTGCGTGAGCTATATCATAAAAATGGCTTCCCCCCAGGAGAAAGCTCAATGTGTTGTGTGGCTAGCAGAAACCAAATCACCGATTACTGTGCAGCGAAAGTTTAGGTCCCATTATGGAAAGAAAGCACCTGATGTCAAGTTAATCAGAACATGGATGGAAACTCAACCAGATGATTGCCGTAAACGTGAATAATTTGCAACGGACATGCTGAACCGTTCAGATGAGGACAATGATTTCTTGAAGCGTGTGTGTTTTTCCGCTTCTAGATGAAGCTACATTTCATGTTTCTGGTTCAGTTAACCGCACAGTAATTGGTGATTTGGTTTCTGCTAGCCACACAACACATTGAGCTTTCTCCTGTGGGGAAGCCATTTTTACGATATAGCTCACGCAGCGCTCCTTGTGGCGAAAGTGTTGAATGAGACACAACTGTACAGAAACTTCATGGGTTCCCTAGTAGACCTGTAATAAAAAACAAACGTTACCATATAAATATAATTAATATTTAATCTTAAAATCAGGATAAACATTTATGAACACCCTGTATAACATGTCAATAACAATAGGACTTTTTTCATGGGAACAGATTAATCATTTTTCTCTTTATTTCTTATGGGAAAAATTCGTTTGGTATACGTCCTGTTGGTATAAGTCCAAAGATCTGGAATGGATTAAAGACGTATACCGAGGTATCACTGCATGTATATCGATAAATTTTAATATATTTTCGAATAGGGTCGCGAGTAAGTGACGTACGGATACAGGATAGGAGAATTGATTCGGATACTCATTCAAAACAAATAACATATTTATTCAAAAAAGGAAATAAAACACAGTATTAACATATTTCGCTAGAGAGAGCTATCTGAACCGAAGATCATACCTAGCGGAGAGAGTAAATAAAAAATTACGTCATTCCTCCATTATCATTTAGGTCTTCTTTCCCTAATCATCGTCGGATGACCACCGACGGGACGGGATACGGATTCTTCTTTTCTGCTTTACATTTTCGCAGTTTCTGTTGGAAAGTGTTCTTTGCTCTGTCTCGATCGCCTATCGTCTGTTCGTCTGTCCTTTCTTATTTGAAAGATGAACTTATCTATTGCTTATTCGATAAGTGACGATTATATTCTCCTATTGTTTAGCAGAAGGCGATCGCGTTTCATCATTATTTGATGAATCGATCCTTCTGCTTCTCAGGCATATCCAATTTTTATTCAAAAATTTATTTTAATAATTATAAAATTTTGTCAATTAATATATATCAAATTATTTTATTACGGTTCGCTGTTCTCCACAAATATGAAAAATTTAAATAAATTGCTTTGCAAAAATATGTCTTGCACATAGACTCTACATAATAGTATTCTGCTTCTATAAGTTATCTGAGATAAGACTATTAGTATTTCCTCAAAATATATAAATATAGTATCTCCTTAAAATATATTCTCAATCTAAATGAGGATATATTTTATTCAGCATTTTTGATAATTTCATGAGAACGGATTGTTTTTGGCAATTAGACAATTAATTATTTTCAGAGCTTATTTCTATTAAGTTTCAAACATTATCTGGTGATATACTTCATCAAATTTGCAAAATTTTGGCTAACTAATTTTCAGAAAAAAGAGAGGCATACAGGGCCAAATACTTAATTTATCGAGAATATATTTACTATGTTTAATCTTTTCCTTTCACATTAGGCCTATCAAATAATTAAGCATAAAATATCAGAATTTATTTTATTTTATCATTTTCAAACATCATTATAATATATTAACCTCAATTTTGCGATTTTATATTTCAGACAATTATATTGTATAACTTTTGTCTTAAGATGATTTGTAATTAAGGCTGACAATAATAGTGGCTGTTGTTGTCGATGTCTGCGAATGACTGTTTGAAATGAATAGTGATAGGACGATCGATGCAGAACAACGAACAACAGTTAATGTATATAATTAGTGAATAAATATAGAAATATATGTAGTTCTAAATACGATATATTCGTGAAATAGTCGGAAAAAGACTTAACTCTTTGTGTGATTTATCACTATCTTTGTGTGATTTATCACTATACAGTACTATCAATAACAAAATTTTTTTGTATCTATTTTCATTGCTTGATGGCAATTTTTTAACAATTTAAAAAATTTTTGCAATATTTCAAATTCTTCTGTTTTGTTGCATTTAATCAAATTATTTTAAAAAAATTATAATGAAGAATATTTTACTGTTTTTCATTAAATTTTCCAGAAATTAATTTATATTGTATTAATGTTACATTACTGCAGAGAGCATATTTAAATCTAATGCAAAAAATTAAATAATATTTAGAGGAAAAATTAGATCAAAAACAAGTACAAATCACTTTTTAGAGGTTTAAGTATTTTACAATGTTCATGCAAATAAATAATTTTGTAAACATTTTAACTCTGATTTTTGTAAATTTGATGGGCATAAAAATAAAAGCATGAATCACAGTGGATCAGCTCTACTTTTCTATTTTGAAAATTCTAAATTACTTTATAACGAATTGAATAGTTCTAATATATTGATATATTGTGTTAGTTATTTTAAATGTAAATCTATAAACAGTTTCGCTCTATTTTAATAAGATGCTGATTAAGATATAACTTAACATTTTTTTAATAAATATATCTTAGATAATGAAATATTTTAAACAACATTTTAAAAAATTATCATATTTTAGTCTATACATTTATTTTTGAGAGATAGTCTGAAAATTGTTTGCTTTAATCCTTTCATGAGTAAATGCATTTATATATTGTACTGATTCACTTAAATACTTTATGCTTTTGCTATCAGATCATAATTGAAATCATAACATACATTAAAAGGTAGAACTCTGAAAATGATATTCAATCGTCATATTATATAACATTATGCCGACCACTCAAATTCTTCTCGTTTCTATTTATGTATTTTAGAATTTATTTAGAGGCTCTAGTGGCCTCTAAGTAAATTTACCGTGCACTTGACAGAGATTCAAAAGCACTGTACAGTACTTCAATATATTTATATGGATACAAGAGCTTGCATGAAAGCGGTTGTCTTGAATGAAGAATAATTCGGCATGAATATGAATAAAGACATTTAAAACTAGTGTTTACCGTGATGAATGTAATAATTTAAATTTAGAGACAAGATTGATCGCTAGTAATATATTCTACTTTTATCGAACTCAAAACAAAAATTTAATTTTAATGATTCGGTATTTTGCAAACATATCGTCTTAAAAATAAAAATATATATATATTTTGTTATTGAGATACATTAATAAACGATTAGAGACTTAATTAAGCTAAATTATTTTAAACTGTTTTTCAGTGAACACGTGTGAACGAAAAAAATATCGGTTACTTTGTAACAAAAAACCTGCATTTTGAAAAAAAATATTCTTGATGACATGCACCGTCCTAACAGATGTTGAAATTTGACACAGTTCTTACTTGTTAGTTGTAATTAAAATTTTGCCTTTTATTTTTCGTATCCAAATAGTTTTTTTTATACAAATTATAAATGATACGTATGCCAGTGATTAACTAATAAACAATAATATAGTAATTATATTACTAAATTATAATTATCAATAAACAATAAAAATTATATCTTAAACTGGTTAACTATCAATCTCCAAAAATGAAAAATGTGAATGTCATTTGAAAAATAAAGAAAATTGTTTTGCAGTAGTGTGTGTTGATGCAAATATATCAAGGTATACAATAATATTTATCTCATTTTCAAAGAAACAACAGTTAATGTTTTAATTGAGATATTCTAAAAAATGGAATTAGTTGTTTAGTTTTGAGCACCATATTTAATTTAATTCAACTATATTCATGAATTCGACAATAATTAATAAGGTGCAATTAGCAAACCATATTCAAGATATTGTAGATGGATGTGCGAACTTATTTAATGCTATTGATATAAATAAACATTATAAAATGTTTCTATTTATTTTCTTTTTATGCTAAAATTCTTATTAAAAATATGACTGCTTAAAAAATAGATGTTTTATCATTAGATTTATTGCATATTATTTATTATTTAGAATTCTGCATATTATATTAAATGTAATTTACTAAATAAAGAATAAATATACAGAAAATTCAAATAAATAATGAATTGACGATCAAATTAAAAAAAACGTTTCTAAATGTGTATCAAATCCAAATTCTTTTTTATTTTATACTTATCATTAAATTTACTATATATTTAAATCAAATATTGTATATTAAAGTGAATAAATCATTTAAAATATGTATTTGGGAACTCTTTTATCAGAAAAAATCGCTCTGAAATGAGCGGTTGGAATGGTTGTTATAAACAAACGAAAAATCATCTACCAAATGAAATCCGATATGCTGATGGTCTCGTTAAAGGCATAACATCTTTAATATTCCTTTCATTTTTCATTCCTTTTTTCCCATCTTTTTATATTTGAACTTCTCTCTGCTTTATTTCTTTTTTTTTTTTATCTTTGCGTTTTTCCTTTCTCTTGTTGCCTTTCTTTTGTCGTCACTGGATCTCTTTCCTCATTTTCTTTTGCTTCAGATTATCTTTCTCCTTTTCCTAATTCTAGTTTTTTCGGCAATTTAACAGCCACATAACCACATTTCCCACGATAAGAAACTATCCTTTAATGTTTTCCTTCTTTTTATTATCTAAGCATATCTCTTCAACTCTGAACTGTTTCAGTTTCTGTGTGAGATCTTATCCAACTTTTTCGCTAAACTAATTGCTCTCTTATTCTCGAAATTTTTGTTTAAATTTATTTCAATTTGTGTGATTCACACAAATTCTGAAATTCTATATGATCCATATATGATAAAAGTTTTTAATTATTAATATTTCGAAAACTTAAATTTTTAAATTTATAAAAACTATTTTCAGATTCATAAAATTTATCATCAAAATTTGTTATTAAAATATTCTAATCCTAAAATTTAAAACCAACAGCAAAATTTTAAATATACAAATATTTTAAATAAAATACGATTATCTTTCTAAGCCTGCAAAAATAGTAAAAATTTAGGATTCTCTTTACAACTTAAATATTATAAACTGAAAATAAACTATAATATTTAGTAATTTTTGATTAAGTCAAGAATGAAAATGAAGTGGGCATATGTGACTTAATTTTTTGTATGTAAATATTATACAAATTGAAAGAAATGCATATGCAGATATCTGTGATTTTTTTCAAATTTTGTGATCCCTCTAATATTTATTGTTCTAAAATGATTGAATTAGGATTGTGAAAAAAAATTATATTTTAATTTATAATTCTTTTAAAAACTTTTTAAATATAAAGCATTGTATTTCACAATTGTAATATAAATACATTTTAATATTGTACCGTATTTATTTTTTAATTTTTAAATATGCAATAATTTTAATATAATATATAATTCTAACTATTGCCTTTATGTTTGAGTTTAACGTTTCAACATAGAGATTTTGTTATGTTGTTAAAATGTATACGATCTCATTTAAATGTTGTCTTTTCTATTAATCTACATCGAACTTTTAAAAGCTTTTGGAAGCTTTTAAAAGTTCGCTAGAGTCAACAGAATTAAACAACATGAAAGAAGATCCACTTTAAAGTTTGAAACCATCTGTAATTCATTTCATTGTTGTTTGGATAAATCTGCTTTATTATTATGTTTTTGTATTGAAAAGAACCTTTAAATATTGATTTAGTTGCAGAAAATACTATCAAAGATATTTCAAAAGTATTGTCCTAGAAAGATTTTTTTTTTAATTTATGAAATTTGATTTATTAAGAATTATAGATTATCATATTCAGTTTAACTAGAGTTACCTGCATAATGTTTTATTATATTCATGAAAAATAGTTTCAGTTTTTTATCGTATCTCGTAAATTCATGCCATGATATTCTAAAGGAAAGTTAAGGCTTACTTATTACATTTAGTTAAAGGTTCACAAGCCTATTATGATCCTACTTTCCGAACGTGACATTTATTTTAGAATGATTAAAGTCAGGGGATTAAAATATGTCATCAAAATCGTCTTCTTGAAGACGATTTTGATGACATATTTCAATTATTATTCAATTAATATTCAATTAATATTCATATTTCAATTATTATTCAATTAATTTATATATTAAATTATATAAATATTATTCTACAAGCTGTAGGAACAATGGCTTACAACGGTTAGCCATATATAATGCTTTGTTTTAATGCATAGTGAATTTGATAATAGATTGTCAATCTCTAGTCAATAATAAAAAAAAAATCCTAAATCTACATGGTATTCTCGTTATTTATTACTCTCTCAATGTTTATCTTGGAACACTGAATATTCGACATTTTTAAAAGGGATAAATCGAAAAAATTCAACTTTAATAGCTTTGTTAAATTTTATAAAACAAACGTTATTAGGGAGAAACTTTTGAATTTTGAATTCCTTTATTTAAGCGGCTTAGCTAGAGAGTCAATTGTTTATAGCTTAATAATTGCCTTTAATAACAGAACACCATCATACAATCTCATGAAAATTTACTGATTAGATCAAAAGTTATTAATGGGGAATATACAGAGATATAGATAAACCAGGAAGACAAGATAATGATCTCATGTCTTTTTTTGGTAAGTAAGTTAAATATACAGGAATACCTCGATTATCGCGGTTAATGTTGCCACGAAAAATACCGCAATAATCGAATCCGCGATAATCGGGATAAATAATGCATGTAAAATGGGTGATCACTGCCAAGGATTTTTCAAATCTATTAATTAAATTTTATATACGAGGTACAAAAAATGTGTTAAACGTGCCAATCTTCTAAGCTGATCACTCTACGTTTCTTCTTGATAGCTGTTGACTTGATATCATCCTTGCTGCTTTTAGAATTCATTGTAGAGGTAAATAAGAAAAGAAATAAATATTCACATGCAGTGCCGACTCTAGAGGTCCCGGCACCCGATGCAGCTTTCTTGTAATATCTACTCAGCAATGTACAGTATTGCTGAGTAACAATATTGAGAAAATGATAATTTTGGCGCCCCGATGCTGTGCATCATCTGCTTACCGGGTTAAGCCGGCCCTGTCCACGTGTATTTCAGGTAAAAAAACTGATGAGTGGTGAGCAAGCGCCGTCGGATAAAAACGAAGTGCTAAAGAGAGTTACCTGGAGAAGAAATATGTAATTCTGGTTGCTTATAGAGTGGGCTATATCTCAAAGCTGCAATAATTCGAATTTTGAGCGCAATAATTGAATTTTGGTATGGCTATATCTCGAAGCCGTGATAATTCGAATTTTGAGCACAATAATTGAATTTTGGTATCAAATTATAAACCGTGTAAATCGAGAATCGCGATAGGTATTCCTGTATATATATTGATATTTATACACTTAAATGATAACTTCTTGTAATTACGACTATTCGATCGACTCTAACTCATAAAGAATATTTACGGTAATAAAGGATAAAACGAGCAATTCTAGAAATCAGTAATTGTCCAGGTTCTGAATATGTCTGCTATTTTGGAATTATTAAAAAAAAGGAGATTAAAATAATTGATCATCAAATTCATATTCAATGACATGATGTCTTTACTGAATTTCATATAAATCTATCAAATTATTCAAGAGTTATTAGAAGAATCTAAGTTTTCTATTTTTAAATGATTGAAGCTCTATTGGAATATATTGGAATTCTTCTTTGATTATCCAATAGGATGGAAAGCGGCCTACAACTCAATAGAGAAAAATATATAGTAAGTTAGCTTTTCAGCAAATGAATTATTTTGTCCATCAAGCCAACAGAAGATTAAAGTTTTCTTAAAGGGATTGTAAAATTGATTCGTATAGAAAATGGCATATTAATGAAGAAATTCTCGTGATCCTACGGTTTAATTTACCTACGGTAGATTTTTTTTTGTCAACAGATGACGCCACTTTCCACTCAGTAAGAGTACTAAGTGGCGGGGCGAAACAAGCCCTTCCACAGGCTGCCCACCCCTGCGGAGGGGTCAGCCGGATTGTGGAGGACGGGGATCGACGGGCCGGGCCCGGACCCCATGATAAATATTTTCAAGGGGTGGGACCCGAGACTCGAACCCGGGTCCTCCAGAGTGGCCTACGGTAGATTATGTTAGTTAAGCCATATCACACTTAGGATATTCTATACCTAGTAGCGGCTACTTTTAGACCCCGCGACTATGCTGGGGTCAACCAGAAGATTGAAGAATGGAGTTTAACGGGCAGGGCCCAGATTCCTCCTGAAAAACTGAAAGTGTGAAGTCCGGATCCTCCAAGATGGTAAGCGATTGCTTTATCACGCAGCCATCTGGCCAACCTTAATTCATCTATTTTGAAAAATTTTTTGTATTGGATGGTGTAAAGAATGGCCGAAAAATGGATAGAGAAAACATTGAACATGCTAACCTTTTGCTGATACTACAGCGGTCATTTTCTGTAGGCGTGATTCTTACTGGGTTCCAATAGCATAAATGAATTTAATTGAAAATGGATTATTTATTCTGCTTTCCACTTGGAAAGATATTAAACAATATAGCCATTCAATTGTTTATCTTTTATCTGCTCTTCTCATAACTGGCAAGTGACTTGAAACCAACAGGTAAAGAATAGGCACCAACGGCCAGACTCGGACTTTCTGATAAATTCTGTAGGTATGGATTGTAGAACTAATTTTGAGTCATCCAGATGGAAATACAGTATGGCAACTGTGTATCAAAAATCCATTAAAGAAAATTATTCTGAAGACCACATTATTTCATTCTTTATTTCAATCAATCGCATATATAATACCATCAACATTAGATAATCTGACATTAGATGTATTGTATTATAAAGTATAGTATTGTATTTGAACGTTGAATGATTTACTTTGAACAGTATTAGGTATCTATTTAAGTGTCTAACATGCGATCCTTATGCCTTTTATATAAACTACACTGTTATTATTTGTATTCTTTACCTCTAAGTTCAAGAATTATTGGAAGCAATATAATTTTAATCAAATTTGTTAAATTCATTAAGGCTCTTCGGAAACCTGAATTTGAATGAATTATTGCCTCCTGTAATAATCAATAAAATATTAAGTTTCATTAAATATTTATTCTATATGACCCTTCGTTTCAAAGACAAATTTTATTTAATTTTCACTCATCTCTTACATAGAAAAATTTTTTAAATTAAGAAACTTCTTTACTTTAAACTTTTGTTATTTGCTTCATAGTTATAGACTTTAAACTATAGTAATTTAAATAATTTTTCGTATTTATATATCTGCAACTAAATACCAAAAGATATCAAGAACTGATGAAGATATTGTAGTGGAAGTTGGTACATGTATTTGGAATCTCTCTTAAAAAGCTTTAGCATAATCATTTTAGTTGACTTTCCTATGAGGCAATTCAGATCCTATTTTTTTCAATTACTGTATAATATTATTAGAATTTTTATTTTAAAGCTATTTTAATGCTGATTCCACAAACTTATATATAAGTATTATATTGATATTTCCTTCTATGCTATAGGTTTAAAAGTTGTAAAATTTTAAAGTATGTCTTATGTTTGCCTGTTTATTCTCAAAGACTTAAAAAAACATGATGTATTGCAATAAAATTTGTAAATGCATTCAGAATTTCTTTCAAAAACTTTTGATTTATATAAATTCCTTTAACTGTTAGTCTTTTGGAAAATATTTTAAATCCAAGTAGAGCATGTGTACTAGTTATTTTATACAGTACAGACAGACTTTTATGCAGTACAGACTTTATAGAGAAAAGTAAATTTGATTTAATTTTCTTCCATCCTTCGTGTAGAAAAATTTATTTTCTGGTATGATGAGACTTATAAAAATTTACATTTTTCTGTTGAAATAAAATATAATTTTTATATTTTTATTACTGAAATTTGATTTGAATAATAATCAAAATTTAAATAAAAGTTTTAAAGTTTCTTTCTTCTAACTGAGTTTTTCTCAGAAAATATATTCTTCACTGCTTTGTCACTGTAATGAAATCTTCGGTTTAAATTTCTAATAAATTCTTTCTTTATTAAGTTATTGTTTAATGACGAAACCCAAAAGATACTATTTTCTTTATTTTCGTTTCATTTCTAATATTTCAAAATACAAATTAAAAAAAAATATGTAGCCTGAACAGCGCATAAAGTGAAGAACATTATTCGCAATGTTTCTTGTTATAATAATTAAAAATAAATAATTATTTTATTTAATATTATTTAGTAATGTGATAATAAACAAGTATAATTCGCAGGAATTATTCGATTAATATTTTGAACATTTATAAGGTCTAGATAAATTTTGACAACGTGTGCAGTACTACTGGTACAAGTAAAACGAAAGCAAATTTCGATTAATTAGCGAATAATAATTCTAATTATTATATAATCGAGTTTTTTTATGTGTTATTAAATATATAGAAATAAAATTTTAGTATTGTATCTATAAGCACAATTAATCAATGCTTTAAAAATTAATATGGAAGAATTATCTTTTTTTGTCTCAATAGATGGCGACACAAACAAGAATGGCAATTACTAAAAACACAGTACTGCACAACATACGCTATCTTCATCGAAAAATGTATTTATTCAAGGAATAAAAATTATATTAAAATTTGAGATCGAGTAAAAAATTCAATTACAATCACCTAAAATAAAAATTATTAATAAAAATTACGTTTATTTAATTACTTTTTTTTTATTGATTAGAAAAACAAAATCTGAATTTTTAATGACCGGATAAAGTTTATCATAAATAAATCCTGAATTGTTTATTCTATTACAAGGGTGTCAAACTCAAAGGCTAACATGGGCCAAAATAAAAAGGTTTGAGTTTAGGTGGGCCGCAAAAAAAACTTCAATATTCATAGAAACAAATTTATTTCGAAAAGTACAGAAATAAAAAAGGACAAGGACAGTTTAATGTTTTCTTCCTGACATTGGCATCTCTTCTCCGCTATTATCTTTCCTACTTCGGGAGAAACATTGCTCGCAGTGATTACTTTTAAACTTGATCCAAGGTGAGTGTCGTTAATTCTGGATCTGATAATAATATTGGATCTAAAATATAAGCTGCTAATATTAATGGGGTGGGTGAATGGTACGCCTGCGCGTAGTTTCACTACATACGTGCAAACATTGAACAAAATATGGTCATTATTTATTATTGTGTACGTTTTGTTGGTTGGGCCGCAAATATAATCATTGTAGGCCGCATGCGGCCCGCGGGCCGCGAGTTTGACACCCTTGTTCTATTAAATTGAAATTACAAAAACGTAAGATTGACATAAAATTCAATAAACTGATTAAAATATAGTAAAATAAATCATATTTTATTTTTTATTTTTACATATTTAACAAATTTAATTAATGATAAATTCATGCTTATAACTTATTGATGCTATCGATAAAGCAATTAGGGCTAAGTATAGATTATATGATTGATGTCATATATCATAATTATTCGAATAAATGGCCTATATCCTATTTTTCAAAAATATAATATACATTTAATGCTTTTTTAAACAATAGGCTTATGCAGGGTTTTATTCAGATATTTTAACAATAACAAAATTCTATTTTCGTAAATTTCAGTTATTATTTGTTTAAAATTTGTAAATTATTGGTTTTATTATGGAGATTATATAAAACTGAAAAAAAAATTGAATTATTTATTTGAAGATATAAGCATGCGTGCAGTTTCTGCCAAAGAATCAGTGCATACTTATTATAGGCCCTATGGCGGTGTTTATTTTTCCAATTATTAATGGATTATTTTGCTATTTGCTAGATTTGTGATTTATTATTGTATTTATTGAAGTAATTACAATAAAAAATTGAATTATTAATCATTTATTGAATTAATTGTTAAAATTATTAAAACAAACGGAAAACTTTTCTTACTTTAAGCCAAAACTTCAATTCAGTTATAATTTCAATTTATGAATTAATTCTGCTAACTATAAAACATTCATTTAATTTATAAATACTGTTTTAGAATCAATCATAATTTTGTTAAATGAGCCTTATTTTGGATTACATTATCTCAAAATGAAGCCGATTTTAGAGTCAATATATATTATTAATAATATTCCTCATAGCATAATTATTTGTTTCTAATATCTTTTTGATACATAATTTTTGAATTAGCAATGAATCAAAAGGTATTAATAATTAATTGCCAATACAGAATTAACGCTATCTCTACCAGAAATTTTAAACGTGTCATAATTCGATTTGGCTTTATATTAAAAGGTGTTAATTTTTAATTTTCTAGCTCTTTTTACATAAATATTTTCATAATTAGTATTAATTTTTTATGTGAATAATTGAAAATTATATTTCATTTTAATTTTTTTAATAGTTATTTGGAGTAATGTAAATTATTTGTTTTTTTTATATTTTTTAGATCTTTTAACAAGTTTTTAAATGTATAATTAAACTTGCACGTAGCTATAGCTTTATATTTATTCATAAAAAATTTATTTAACGATTTACCAATATTGTAGTTGAAAGTTTCATGACATTCTATATATAATTCTTGAATATGTCAGCAATTTTTATCGGTCAGCATTTCCATTCTTTGGATTGCCTGGATGAACCTATATATAACTAACCGATACTCTTTCAAATACAGATATTCCTCTAAAGTTACCTATATCATTTTAAAACATGCATACGTTTTATTATTCAAGAATGAAATCGTTGATCTTCGATTGAGTGAACAAAACATGCTTATTGATGGGTCAGACCTACATACAAACGTATATTTTCGATTTGTCAGCGTATAGATATAATACTGACTTCCCTCAGCACTTCTGTTCATTCGTGTTGGTTACATTTTTTTTTTTTTACCTGTGTTCACTTCTGACGTAAATTGTTGGAAAATTTTGAAAAAAAATCTATTATATAAATTTTTATTTTAAATCGATTAAGATTTATCACATCCGAAGCCATAAGAACTTGAACGAAAATTCAGTGAAGTTAATCATCGATGGCAATAAATTAGTCGACATCATACCCTACAAGACTGATAGCCGTCGTACGAATTCCCACTATTTATATTTCATAATGCAGGTCCTATAGCTTTCAAAATAATTTTTAATTCAAGAAAAGCATTGAATTTGTACGGCCTTAGTAAGATCTAGACAGGTTAGTTTTACGTGTAAAGTATTTAACAGTAAATCAGAAATTTTTATCAAAGTATTCAACTTTATATGTATTTTTAAAAACGTTTTAAGTAATTTTAATTTTATAATTCTCTTCATGAAGTCATATATAGTAACTTATTTTAACAGTTTATTATATCTTAAATCTGTGCTTTTAATAAGTAATATTACAAAGGCTTCATGATTTTTATACTGTTTACGAAGAACAAAATGAGATATATTTCGATTAATCTAAAGGATATCATTACGTCATAGAATATGCATGCAGAATTGAGGGTGGGGTCGACAATAAAAATAGAAGAATGGCGATCAGCAGGATCGATCTTTGCACGAAAGATCCAATCCAGATACCCTTGACATTTAAATTAATTGAAACGTATCCGACAATAGATCTACGAAGAAAATTATGAATTTCCTGTTCTTAATATATTTCCTTTTTTTAAGTTTACTTTCATTAAATCAATGTAATGAATCTGTGTACACGCTTATGAAAAATATCTGTATAATTTCAATGTATTAACATTTATTTTAACTTAAGAAAATTAATTTTTTAAATTAGTAATCTCGAATTAGAATGCATCTAATAGCATTTTTTATTGCTAAAATTTTGTTGTCAACAGAATTAAAATCGTATCTGTGAAATTTAATTATAAACATTTTGAACACTTCGTGATTATAGTACTGAATTAGACGTGGACTATTTTAAAAAACAAATAAACAAAAACTAATTCAATCGACAGAATTTCAAATACTTGTACTGTATAACAAAATTACACGGGTTGAATAAATTATAAATGAAGATAGTCAATTTTTACAGCCACTTTTCCTTAATTCAAATTTCAATTTGTGAAATCTGAAGTCTTGCTGTTTGCTATTGTTGTAGTTTGAATTACGGTATTAAATTAAACAAAAGTATATTTTAATTAATTTTTTTAATGTTTAATTTTTTGTAATGTTTTTTTAATGTACCAATAAAAACTATAATAAGTTTTACCTAAATTTTTAAAAGTTTTTTGTTATAAATTTGTTGGTTTAATAGCCCACATAAAAGGAATAATGAAATTCTATATAAGATTAAAATCAATATTTATATTGATTTAATGTTATATAAATTTTTATAAGTTTTTAAATCTTATGTTTAAATTTAATTAATTAATTTTTATTTTTTCATTATTGTAAATGATTTTTTAATATTTTCAGATTCCAAGAAAGAAAAAATTATGCAGTATTTCGAAATACATCAGGGATTTCGCAGTTTATTAATGATTTTTTTTTATTTCGATTGATATAAAGTTTATATTTATCATTGATTTATATATAATAAAAGTTCTCGAATATATATGTCTGTAGATTAAATTTAGTTGATGTTCTGTTAATTAATTAACTAAACATCAAAGACAATCAAACAATCAACCAAAACATAACTATCGATCGTAAAATTAATTATATTGGAGGAAAAATAATTTAAAATGCGTATGTATTCACTTAAGATTTTGACAATACTTTAATATTCGATTTTAACATCATTAACTATTCAGATTATACAGGAAAATAATAAAATTTCTTAAATATAAAGAAGAAATATTCTCTAAAATACATAAATCTTTAATAGATTGAACTCAAAAATCATTTAGTTCAACGATATTTATAGTTTATTTTACTTTGTTTAATAATATGATAAATTGTAAACAGTAACATCAGAAAATGCATGTAGTATACAATATATAAATTGTTACTCTTTCTCTATTAAACGTAAAACATTTTAAGAAAACTTAAAAGAATAAATGATTTGATTTTAAAAATGAATTAATAAAATAAATGGGCATTAAACGAAATCATATAATGTTTATTATGTCTTTGTATAGCTTTATATGTCTACCTATGTTCGCTTTTATAATAAGGGGAACGAGATAATAACAATTTATCATTATTTTAATTCAGCGAATAAATGATAATTGATGTAACAATATAGAGAAACTTTATTCGACAAATGTCAGAATCTACCAAGAGCAAATATTTTTCTTCGAATTAAGAGAGATAAATTTAGAAACTAGCCTATTTTAAAACAAAAATATTCCATTATATTTTGTATTATATAAATAATCTTTGTGAAAAATAAACTTTATAATAAGAATATAAAATTTTTCATAAAATATTTAAAATTTTCTGGATTATTTTTGTTTTAATTAATATAGTACAGTATAATAAAAATATTCATATATATTGTTAAAATTAATTACGCATTAATCAATTCCTAGGATAAGAGGAATCAATTTTATAAAAATGTTCAAAATTGCTGTATAGATCCAAATATAGATTGCAGATCTAATTTATTTACAACATTACTGAAAGGAGAAAATATTTTCTCGTTAAACATAAATATAATATATACAGTGGATTCCGCTTAATTGGGACAGCCGCGTAATTGGGATAAATCTCAAAGAACGAAAACCAAACTAATAAACTAATACAAAATTTAAACGCTTAATTGGGACAGTAGCAGAAAAGGAATTTTCAATTTTTGATATATTTTAGGGATTTTTCGAAAGTATGGCTTACATACACTATACTTATTATACATACACTAATCTTTGCCAAGATGTCAAGAAAGGATTTTACACTCAAGTAAAATTGCTTGGCTGAATAAAATTAAAAGCCAGCCATTTAATACAAGCCATCGTAGACTCGCTGAAATAAACCAAAATCTACCATAGCAT
>AYEL01071918.1:0-28972 GCA_000484575.1 Olivierus martensii
TACTGTATATGCGTTATCTAGAAAACAATTTCACAATAAGAGATGATGAGCATAAAACTAAAATCAAATTACATGAAAATTGCAACACTTGAGATAATGGAAAGAAAACTTTTTATATTTTTCTCGGAAATAGCACAAAACTGGTTTCACTAGAATTATTAAAATAGAAATAAAGTGTTAATAATGTAAGCAAAATCAGAGATATTATAATAATTATTATAATTATTATTTATAAATAATTTATGATAATGGTGACGATAACCAATGTCTTCAAGGACCCATGCGAGAATATATGTAGCATTAATACAAAGCTCTCTATATAAACTTATGTGAGAAGCTCTAAAATTCAATCAAGGCAGTAATACGACTTCTTATAAAAAAAAAAACTTTTCGTATTCTTGCTCTTGCAATCGAGTTATGATTTCTATATTTATTTTTATAACTTTTTCATGTAAATATTGTAGTGAAAGGATAAAAAATAATAATATATTAATTCCGTACTATTTAATCTCTACTAACTAAATATTAAATAAATTATAGACTTTGTCTTCTTGGATCAGTTTGATTCACGTTAGATATTTCTAGGTGATTTATTGCATCAGGTTGAAATTACCTAAGTTTCATGTTTACACGTTTCGGGAAAATGCAAGATCCGAATAGGTTTTTAACTTTTATTGGAGGCTATTAAGCGAAGTAATAGAAAAAAATCTGCTAAAAAATTCATCAGTAAAAGTCACTTTCTGCAGTATAAGCTCTTCCTCCTCCTCCTCTTCCTCTTATAGAGATTTTATATTTGATATCTTAGACAAATATCTTGTTTACTTCTTAGGTTATCTTCAATTAATTTTTTAAGAATATTAATTAATAAACGAAAAATTAAAGGAATATTTTACAGCTGACGTACACGTGTTGCACAAATACAGGGAAAAAATATCGATTTAAAAGTGATGTTATTTATGACGCTTTACACACACAAAAAGTGTGTCGAAATTAAAATTTTCTCAATTAAAATTTTATTAAGGTTAATGAAAGCACTTTAACATTCTTTTGTTCTTAACTATTAATTATAATCAACACTATGATAATATGTAAAAAATATTTTCTAAATCCTTGTTTCTTAACTGTTTTCTTCGACCAAAAAAAATCTGAATGCTTTTTCAATCTAAAATTTAAAAAAAGTTTAATTTCTGTTTTCATAAAACAGTAAAAAGAAAAAAATTATGAATAAATATTGATGAAAAACTATAACCTGAAGCAGACATTGTAAGACACTTTTAAATTTTAGTAACGTGTTTCGTACACGATATGCATTCGTTTACTGTAACCTCGAGTATACACTTCCTCCCCTTTCAGTTAAAATAGGAAAAAAATAAAAAATAGAAAAATTATATAAGAATTGCATATCCGATACGTGTCGCGGAAGTTTGAAAAATGATTTTCTTTATCGATCTACTTACAAATTTTATATATATAAAAAATATATTAAATAAAAAAAAATCTTAATAGTTTGATACACAATTGAAGAAAATTGAAAATTCTGTAAAAGGCCAACGTCAATTTATGAAAAGAAAAAATTTTATCTGGTAGAAAATGTATAGGATCACATGTTCGATAAAATAATAGTAACGGCATAATAATAATAATAATACTACGAAATGTTTCAGAATACTGTGTTTGAAATTTTGCAGAAGCCCTACCTTTCTTTTATTCCTTAGAAACTTGGAATATTGTTGAGTGGAAAAACGTTTCTAAGAAATTGGACAAAAGATCTAACTTAATATCAAAAGTCAAGCTGCTTGTCAACTTCACGAATTTTGGTCACGATGTGTGTATCGATCATACCTGACCAATGTTCTTATTCTCCATAAAAAATGCTATCGTGCATAAATAGTAACATAAAATTAATTTAAAAGTTTATACTAATTATTTTTTTAATAATAAAATAAAAAATAAATTAAATCAAAGTTGAAGAAAAGGATAATTATTTTTTTAATAATAAAATAAAAATAAATTAAATTAGTATCATTTGATTTATATATATATATATATGCATAAATAAAATAAAAATCAGAAATTAGATTTACTTCCACATCAAGAAAACTGAATATTAAATTAGTTCGTTGGAAAAACAAACTATGGAAATATAAAACCAAATGAAATTTTCTGAAAAATTCAGAAAATCCTTAAAATGTCACGACATAATATTAAAACTTCTCGATGTTTGTATCCGATATCTTTTTATACGGAATTATTTTCGAATGCATAAACTATGTTGTAATATTAAACTACAATATAGAATTATATATTTAACGTAATTTAGCTTAATTTTATAATAATAATAACGCGATCGCAATAAATTTTAGGAATTAATACAAAAATAAATTCCTCGTTATCATCATATTAGTCAGTTCCTTCTAAAGCTGCCTAAAAAAATGAATAAATCTTTTGCGTAGCAAATCCCCTTACAGTAATCTCTTCGGGAACACTTCTTAAGGGCTCATACAATAGAATATAACATCATCTTTAGATCTGCATCCTTATCGATTATTTATAACTAGCTTCAATCTAAATCTCTTTAACTTTTCCCACTTTTTCTGACGCAGAACATTATTTTAATGAAATAATTGTACAATTAAATTATTACGTTTCTAAAAATGCAAGATTTCGCAATTGTAAATTCATACGATTACGTGATCCTTCCCTAAATGAGTTTTTGGGAGTGTTAAGTTTGTATCGCAAACATTCAGTTTTAGTGATGGAAGGGTTGCACCAGTTAAATTCTGAGACAGTGCACACTTACCTCATTTCTGGTCGGAGATGTCTAGCAATATAACCAGGCGTACTCGAGCTAACTGGGACGATGTCAAGGTCGTCCACAAGCTTGTCAGACCAGATTTTCTTCCACATTCGTTTTACAAATCTTCAGTTTAGAAAATTTCGGATTTTCCAATCTTAGGATTGAGAAGAAGGATAAGTGCGGAAGTAACATTTGCTTCTGTAACGTTTTCCCTTTTTCCAAACCAGGAACCATTTTTCATCTGTATCCAAAACGTTGACAGAAGTAATTTTCAAGGATACTGTATTTTGTTTTATATATATCTGTGTATATAATTTTTTTTTCTTCTACTGTTTCCGCTCCAATTGTCTGATTTTATCCACGTAAAATGCATAAATGATGTTGTTGCGGGAAATTACCGTATATCGAGTTCGAGAACAGAAAAAAATTATTCCTACGTGAACACAATTAACATGTGATTCTCACGTGGTAGTAGTTGTCATTAGCGTCTCTCGAAAATTTACATAATTGAATATTTACCCACTTAAATTATCTAATGTTTAAATAATTAACTAGCGGAATTTTTCATTTTTCCCCCCTACTTTTCGAGATTTATTATGTTCGAAAATGTTTAAATTTGTAAAGAAATTTTTTTTTTTTTTAATCAAGTTTAGCTGGACGAAAATAAGGAAAATTGCTAAATAAATTTCTCTTAATTATTTTACTTTTCAAAATAATCCCCCTTAAACTGTAGAAAATGACTCATTACGAGCAGTTGATAGAATTTCATCAGAAATTGTTTTTTGTTTTTTGTTCTTTTCTGTTGTTTTTAATTTAAAAAAAGTGAAATCACTTATTACTCGGAATTACACAAATTTTTATGTAAACAGAACTATTAACCGGTCTGTAATAACACTATTAAACGATAGAGGGAGGGAAAGAAACTTGATAATAATATATTAACTTTTTCCAAATTACACACGTAATAATAAATCTGAGGAGAAAAAATAGATATATATATAGAAAATCGCAAATGAATGAAAAAAAAAATGAATGAATGTGAAATTGATGATCATCGTTACGTTATCGATGCACGTGCCAGATGCCATTTTTACGTCGATTGAGTTAAAACTTTCGCTTTCTTTCCATTCATCGATTTTTCTAAAATAAAACGTAATTTTAAAATACTATCGAAATAAAATTTAATATATTTTTTTTTACGTTAACCTTATCTTTGATTTATTATTTACTTAATGATTTTTAAACATATTTATGCTCTTCTAAATGATTAAATTATGCAATAGGAGCTCCGAAATTATAGGAAACAAGGTCGAAACGTGACATTGACCCACGAAATGAGGGAAACGTTTATAAAATTGTACAGGAAAAAAGAATCGAATGTCCAGTTTTAACTTCAGAAACTATAAATATAATAACTAGAATAACTAGATTTCTTCTTATAAATGTACATGCTTATTATCCCTTTAATTAACTCAGTAAGAGGATAAGTTTATCTTTAAAATATTGTTTTTGACTAGGAAGTTGTAACCTGTCTGAACTATATATTTTGAATCCTTTTAAATAGAAGTTTTTTTGGATGATAAATAGTCGAAGATTTTCCCAGCTTCACCTCTTTAAGTCCAGACATCTGTATCTGACGAGTCTGTGTTTGTGCAAAGGCTGTTTGAATATTTACAGGTCCTTTGGGATTTTCTTAGACTTCTGTTTTAGCTTGTTTATCTGTTAATAATATTTAGAACATTTCTCATTTATCCTATCAGTTTTTCCCCCAATCTCTCTCTCGTCAGTGTTTAATATTAATAAAGTTTCTCCTCTTCTCGAAAATAATATTCAGAAATATATATTTCTCGCACGTAACATCTTTAGAAGTCTCCGTTAAATATGTGAATTATAAAATTGATTTATAGAATTTTATTAGATTATTGTGTAATCTAGCAATGACTATAAAAAATTATTTTATGATTTTAACGTATTATAAGAGCAGAATCGTTGAAATTATTTGGACAAACTCCAAGTATTTACATCTTGATCATCGAAATCGGGCCACATGTTTGCCTGGAGGAAGGGTGGAGCATGATATTGGGTGGGAACCTGGAAGTCTAACATTCTTTAATTGAAAGTCGAAGAAACAATGAACTTAGATTAGATCATCTACTTCCGGAATTCCGAATTTAATATTTAAATATTACAGGATATTTGTGTCTCTCAATACCTAGGCTAACTTCCGCAGGAGAAAAGAACTTAATCCTTTTTTTTCCCTTTTGAGGCGAGTAAATTTTCGTGGTGCCGTTTTTTATTTATTTATTTTAACCCTTAAGGCTGCTTTAGCTTTAGATCAATGATCTTCACTGGAAAAGCCAGTATACAAGATCATTCGCATCGCTTGTATACCAGTTTCTAAAACTGGTATATTCAATAACTATCAATAAACTGAACACAGTCACCAGTTAAGTTTAACTGAAAGAAGAAGGGAAAAATCAAATAACGATTCTCGTAATTACGGGATTTTGTCAAAATAATAATTTAATAACACAAAATCCAAATAACGTCTGGAATTTTGTTTTTCTTCTTCTGTTTACGATGACTTTTTCGAGTTTCAGAATTTTTAGAACATTCATCAGATACCATATAAAAAGAATTGGTTACAGTTTATTCGATAAACGTTAACGCCCACTTCTATGTAACGTATACGACTTTATGATGTTTATTCTGAAAGAAACTCAATATGTCTTACGAACCGGTACTCTAAATTTATAATTTTGCAAATTTTACTTCAAAAATATCGATATTTTCAGATTTTAGGTTAAGACAACAGTTCGGTTTCTAAAAAATATTATATCTAAAACTTATTTTATACATGCAAAAAAATAGATTTTAAAATTTTGTATTATCTCCAATCCAGCTTCATCTGAATTTTTTAAATAAATTTCGAAATCGCAGAACGAAAACCCACAATAAAAATTCAACAAATTAATATTTCGTAACCACACTTGTTCTTATGATCTAAGCAAATATATAATCTATCAAGTGCAGTACATTCACCGCAAGATAGTAAGTAAAATATAATCTATTCTTTTTCCCGCATAAACAATTTTTTTTACTTTTATATTTTTATTTCATTCTTGGTTTCTGTCGAGCACGACTTTCTAGTTCATATTCTCTGAAGCATGAAATCAATGTTTTCTTAGAAATTCGGATCTTTTTCAGCTTCTTTAATAGCTCATTTACAAGCTTACTCAATGTCTTTTCTATTCTTGTCTTTAACGACTTTATTAAAAACATTTTTTTAGCCTTTACTTTCTGAATTTATTTTTGTTTTATAACTGAAATTTTTATCATTCTTAAACCAATAACAATAAAAATCAATTAATAATAATAATAATAAAGTTAGAATTCCAAAAATAGATGGATTAAGATTAAAGAAATCCGATTATCGAATTTCCCTTGCATTGTATTTTTCATGCAAATCCTATCTGCTGCATTGTGTATGAATTTTCCTAAATATGAAAAAAAAAAAAAAAAAGGGAGAACGGATAATAATACAACTCTTCTAACAATAAGAACCACAAAAATTCCATTAATATTCATTATACCGTAAAAGAAGAAAGAAAAAAATTTAATTTTAATAATAAGAAAATATGCTCTTTTGATGGAAATGGGATAATGTTATTTATGTTTATAACTTTTTAATAGATTTGTCAGTGATATCTTTTCGGTGAATTTACTCGTATATACAAACGTATCACAACAGTTGTTGATAGGACATATATATATATATAAAACACGATTCAGCTGTTTTTTAAAAAAGTCTTTTAAACGAAAATCATGTGACCAACAGATGTAAACTCTTATATATGATTTCTAAAAATCGAATTTTTTATTTTTATTTTCCCTTCGTTTCTCCGAAAAATTAATTTTAAATCTTTGCTATTTTTTATTTTTTCCTTTTAAAAAAATTAATAAATCGATTATAGATTAATCACTTTATTAAATCTACTTATTTTTCGATTGTTTTTAAAAGTTTCGTCCACTAAAGAGGTTAAGTTCAATTACTTATTCTAACATTTAACTTTAAACTCGATTAGTTAACATTAGAATATCTGATATTAACTTAACTAAACCAACTGGTATCGACAACTTTACTAGACCAGCTGATATTGGCAAATTTTAATCCAAACTATATCTGGTTTTAACAACTGATTTAGATCAGCTGAAATCAACAATTTTACAGCTGATACTAATAGTTTTAATACTAGATATAAATTAATATTTAATATGTTAATTTCGTTTATGTTTCTATTTCTCATGAGAAATAAACGATTAAATCATTTTCTTAACTGATATTAAACATGATAAATCCAACTGTAACCATTAAAATTAACAATAAAATACGGAATTTATCAATTACTTTCATGAAAGAGATAATTTAAATCAGTTTCTTAATTTAACTGATATTAACATAATTAATCTACGTTAATTTCAATTAAGAAATTCATTTAATTGTTTATTTCATTAAAAGAAATTGATAAATTCTGTATTTCTGTTTATTTTTAAACTGTTATAGTTTAGATTAATTTAATTAATTATATTATAGATAAAATTAATTCAGGACTCAATTTTTCACGAAATATACAAAATTATAATTTTCTTAATCATTATTAACGTACAGTATTTAATCCATGTTAACATCAGTTAATATATTCATTTTTTATTTTGTTTTTGTTTGTTTCACGAAAGAAATTGAGTTCGGAATTATTTTTATTTATAACACACTTAATCATATTAATCTGTTTGTTAATTGATATTAACATATTTAATCTGTGTTAATATCAATTAAGAAACAGATTTTTAATTGCTTATTTCGTGTAATTGATTAATTCGTGTTTCTGTTGTTTTTAACGGTCGCAGTTCGATTTTCTTTCGTGAAATAAGCAATTAAATCAGTTTCTTAATTGTAATTAATATATTTTATCTAACTATAACGGTTAAAATTAATATATAAAAATGATTTTTTTTTCCTCTCTCGCTCTCTCTTTTCCTCTATTTATTTTCTATAGAATAATTATTCAAAAAAGAAGAGAACAAATTTAGAATTTATTTTATAATATTTAAAAATCAGGAAGTGACAGTATAATAAAAATAGGCTAATGCCTCCTATAGTCAGTCTCCTGTTGTTTCAACATATTCGAGGAAAATCTCCATAACATATAGGCCTATTACGTAATGACTTTAAGTCACCGCACAGTCCATAATGTCGTGAACATAATAATAATTTATCTAGAAGTTTTTTACTCTTAAAATACATTTTCATCTCGGACGAATGAACTATAACAAAAAATTGTAAAAATGCAGAGTTTCAATTTTGAATTTATATACGGTATACCTTCTCTGCTATATTGAACTCCGTCGGACTCGTTAAAAGTATATTTGTCGAATACAGTGTACAGAAATGTTTGGCATTAATGCCTCGGGCGGCATCCAAGAAAATCGCATAAACCGAAACTTACAGCACAAGAATGGTTGGAGAATTTTTAAATCGTTCCGAAAGTATACTCTTGTAGCGATACAATCGATTATTTTGACTCGCAAAAGTACACTTTTTTATTTTTTATTTTCTCCTCTTTCCTTCTTGTTGCGCATATAACAATTTATGGCAATTTAACTTTATTTTTTTAATAAAAAATATAAATAAACTGAATTTATATTCTATTTAAATGTGTAATTTCAGTTTAAATTTATAGTTCAATCTGATGTCGATAATCTGCAATTCCTTAGAATCTACTTCAGACAACGATGATTCAATCGTTCTTAGCTCCTCCAAAAAAGAAGATGCGTAAGGTTATGCAGAATATATATATATATATATATCTTCCATTAAATTACCAGCTTATATAAACCGCTGCAGGTATTTTCTCCTCTGTCTTCTTAAGAAACTTGGTTTGTTTCGTGACTCGCCTTTAAAATGCTAACTTCAGGTTTTCAGACTGATAACAAAAGTACAGATTGTTTTTTCCTCTCCCTTTTTCTCCGAGTTAAAATAGAATTCGAGAATCTAACGAGTTCTGTTGGGCCTTTTTAAAAGGTTATTTTTTCGAATTGTAACAGGTTCCCTAGTCTTAATGGCTACTTTTTTATTATTATTTTTTAATCAAAATATCGTTAAATAAATTTAAAAATACTCCTTCCACACGTTTTACTGGATCACAGAATACAAATATTTTTCGTCGACATCTATAGCTTTCCTAGATGGCATCCTGCGATCCGGTAAAATGTATGGAAAGCTTTTTTTTTTAAATTTTTGTCACAATATCCTCAGAAAAGGGGCTTTCCGTACATTTTATTGGATCATAGGATAGAAATATTTTCCGACGACATCAATAGCTTTCCTAGACGATATCCCAAAATATTTGTGAGCGTAACTTATCATCCTAAAGCGCTAATACGTCGCTTTTATCAAACTTATCTTCACCATATATACTTATATATATCTAAGTTTAAAGAGAATAAATAGCAAAAAATTTTCCCAATGCGCTACTTGTATATGGTCAATATTTAATGCATCATATCAGAATTGTCGAACTGTACTTTGTATGAATTCTCTTGGGAATTTTTTCGATTTGTCTCTCCCTCCTTTTTTTTCTTTCTAAATGAACAACTCTCAAAGCAACTAACTAGCAGTAAGTTAGTTACCACTTGGAAAATTGTCATTTAGAAAGAAAGTGTATGTGTGTATCTGGATCAAGTACAGTATAGATTTATTTATTTATTTACTTTTTATCTCTTTTCTACTTATCAACTGCTCTATAAAGGCAAAACTTTAAAAGGTTATTGTTTTACTGGTTCGAATAAAATTAGAAATGCTAAAAGGAAAATAAGTTTTCAGATGGCTTAAACGATTTTTATCTCGAGAATTGATGATTGCTCCACGACAGTATATTTTTAAAGTTGGAAAAGAACAATATATAATATGTTGTGTTTGTTTGAAAAATAATTTGGATTCTGATATTTTTCCTAACCTACGAAAACAATGGCTGGAAATTAACTTTCCCGGAATTTTTAACAATGGAGCCACGTGACTACATTTGTATAAGTAGATCGGGTAACTTTTAATAACAAAGTTTTACGTAAACCACAACTAATATTTAAAAAAAAAAACAAGAAAAATTTAACTGAAAAAAATCCTAAAAATCAAAACAATTTTGATCTAATTAGTAATTATAATTAATTAAATATATATATATTTTAAAGAAACATCCTGTTGATATGTAAACTTGGTTAAGATATATATAAATAGCAAGGTGATTTTATAAACATATTGATCAATATGCATAACTGTCTTACTTATACAGTTATATAAAAACTCCCACTCGATCATAAACCGAAAAGTTTAACTTAAAAGTCAATAATCCGGATTTTTGATTGCCGGATAAGCGATATTCTGTAATTATCAATTGCATATATTTTTAATTTGATTGCACGTTAAATTCTAACCAATTAATAAGAAATTACATAACAAAACTACTGCAATTTCTTATAGAATCATTAAATTGCTTCATTATTGCAAAAGTTTGCACTAATAAATAAAACAAAAGTAATAACCGCTGTTTTTCTCTCCTTCTCTTTTGTTTCTTCTAAGCAAACACTGCCATAGAATAGGAATTTCTTGCATCTGTGGAATCTTGCCAAACGTTTTATCTTTTTATTTCGTTGTTTTTCTTAACAATTTTTAACGCTTTTTAAAAATACAAAACTTAAAGTTGTCGTTTATGTCATCCCAATATCGTACTCACAATCGACTTATTTAACTTTACAGTTCTTTCCTGAATGTCAGTATTATTTTTAAATTTTCTTATATCATGGTTTTCTGTTGTTAAATAGCTATTAAGCAACAGAAACGACATTAAGCGAAATTGAATAGTCCTTATCAGCTTTCGTTTTACTTTTATTACATTTTGCTAAAGTAATAATTCTTCTTTCTTTCTCTCTCTTCTCCTTAACAGCTTTCAATCATATTATATATACCGTCCAGAAACTTCTGGAATTTAAAACTATTCTGTAACTAACACCAGTTTGTCTGGAAGAACTGATTAAGTTTCGTTCGGAGATTTATACTTTTAAGTTAAAATATCTTTCTCGTATGCACTTTTTTATGAATAAAACTAATAATATATGATGCCAACTACTTTATGATATATGCTTACCAAAAAAGAAAAAAAAATAGACTCTTAGGTATATATGTTTATGGCAATATATTCTCGACACTTTAAGCTATATTCTCAACACGATGAAACGTGTTAAAATATAGCTTAAAGAGCTTTTTCATAATCGAAATATGTGTTGTTTCTTAAGGGAGGATACCTAATAACAACAATTTATTATTCCTTTACGGTTTCTAAATGATATCCTTATGTATGAGATGGGAGGGTTTCTACTGACTGCCCCAAATTTTTACCTTAACCGCAACTAGACATGCAAATTACTAAAAAAAATATTAAATAAATAAATGTAACATACATTTTGTTCACATAA
The DNA here is from genome assembly GCA_000484575.1 of Olivierus martensii. NCBI lineage: Eukaryota > Metazoa > Arthropoda > Arachnida > Scorpiones > Buthidae > Olivierus > Olivierus martensii. Next base: position 11,327 of record AYEL01071918.1, read on the forward strand.
AAGTCAATAATAATAATATTTTCTATCGCTTCATTGCCAAATTAATGTCACCCTTGCGACTTGGATTCGCTCTTTATATAAAACTTTTAACTGCTTTAAAATTTAAAAAATAATTTTATGTATAATTAATAGTCCTTTTTTCGTTAAAGATTTAGTAAGCGGATAAGAATTAACGTTAAATTTTAAGTATTTTTAAGTTAAAAAAAATATTTCCTTATCGAATATCGTTATCGCAACGAGTGTTTTTGAATTCTAGAACATTTTAAAGCATCCTAGAACTTAAGAAATTAAGATATAAATTCTGAAAATAATTATAAAACAAAAGTTGATTAATGTATACACTTAATATATATATATTTATACCCATTGAAATCTCGTTTATTCGACTTTTCCTGGTTCAGAAATATGTCGATAACCGGCAGAAATTTAAAAATAATACGCTGTTTTATATGCATTATTAAAGAATAATAACGAGAAAAAATAATTACGCAATTTAAAGAATTATTATAAATGTTAAAAAGTCAAAATTCCGGATTTTTGGATGCCGGATAAACGAGATTCTTCTCTCTTTTTTTTTTTCCTATTAGAAATTTATTCGCACTATATCTTTAGTTTGTTAACAATTCTAACTAACGATGAACTACGTAATAAAAATGCCAAAAACTTCTTAATCATTTAATACGTTCCAATTAAACAAATTAAAAGAATCGTTAACAGTTCTTCATTAGCTGATACAAAATTCTATTAAAGTTTTAAAAAATTACAAAAGAGGTTTAAATTAACTGTTACTGTAAAATTAAAGGGAATTATTTAAGAATTAAAAAGAGAAAAAGATTCGGAATAATTAAAAGAAAATGAGAGTTCTTTCTATAGTTTCTTTATAACAGGATGAAGACATTAAAAGTGCAACTGAAGAGAATAAAAAAAAAAAAAATCGATTGTAACGTTAAGAGCAAAGGAAAGTTATTTTAAATTATTCCAGAATCTTTTTGATAAAAATCAGGGGTTTTTAAAAGAATTAATTAGAAATTCTTTGATTGAACAGTTTTTTCCCCTCTCTTACTGTTTGTTTCTCGATTTTTATTTATTTATATCAGTAAATTTCTTGGTTAAAATAAAGGAAAAAAATAAACTAAGTAACCACAACACACGTGAAACACTCGTGGAAAAAGTTAAATTTTCATTAAAATAATAATAGGAAAAAACCTGATAATATATACAAGCGAAACAGCGATGTAACAATAAATAAATATATAAAATTAAAAAAAAATTATAATAATGATGAAAATAATTTAAAAAAGTAAAATAAAAATTAAATATCGATATTCGATATTTACTTTTCAAATTGTGACTCATCAGCCTGCGGTGGCCCAGTTCAAGTGCAATCCGCCTTTACGCAGAGCACTGCTCTGGGTTTGTAATGGCGCCGAGCGGCCGACTTGGAGAAAGCGAATGCGTTCACCTGCTTGGAGAGCCCTCTTTATCTATTCGTCTTTATGGGCTCGGATCCACTTTCTGTCTCCTTCTGTCTATTATAAATCTTTATAAAAGATTTTAATGTTTAATGCGTATGAAATAATAATTAATGTAAGAATTTACGATTTAAAAAACATATGAGGAAATTGAAAATTTCGTGGAACCAATTATAATTTTTCCCATAGGTTATGTACCTTGAATAATCCAGTTTCAATTAGTCCGATAAGAAAGGGGAACCGATTAACTGGACTATGCGAGGTATTGCTGTAATTAATAATATAATTACTCTTTAAAATGCAAATATTAATACTTTCTCATCAGTCATTTTTACAAATTAGTTTGCACAAAATTGGATGCATTATCACAGTTTATCATAATTTTAATAAAATTATTGGGCTTATCATTATAAATATATTAAAATTATAATTTATAATTATTATAATTTTATTAAAATTATAATAATATGCCCAATATTTGTAATTTTCAGGATCTCTTTTTTTGATATGCTTTCTTTGATTGTGTAGATAGATTTCAATTTTTGGCAAATTTGGCCTGACAAAAAAATTTTAATTCTATACACTTTATTTTCATTTTTATAAAAGCATTACTTTTGATTAAAATATCTTTTGCATAACATGGGAAAATTTCTGCTTATTTTTCTATTTTTTTTTTTAACTCATTAATTCTATGACATGAGAGAAATAATAAAGATTAAAAAAATTTAACCTTGATTTTATTAATCTAGCTATTGTGAATCAGATTTTTGTGTTTATTTGTTGAAAATATCACTTTTGACCATGGTTCCTAAATTTTTTCAGTTGTCAAAATATTTTTTTAAATTGTTTAAAATTGAACTACTTGATAGAATTTGGGTTTTTTTTTATTCCATCTTATCTATTTTATTGTCTAATATATTAAAGATATCCCAGTTTTGGGATAAATGATTTTTTTTAAATTTTTCATGCAATGAGCAATAAAACGCTGAAGACAAAAAATATTATATATAATAGGAAAACATTAATTCTGTTAAAATATACAAGAATATATCATGACACTTTTGTTTAATTGCTATTATGATCCTTTTCCCAGAAATTGTGGTATGCTGACTTTACCTCAAATGTATAGTATTGGTTGAGATGATACAATATCCAATCTGCAGTCCAATTAGAGCAACAAAAAGAAAATTAGATTTGTTTATGTATGAGATGAAACTATTTTTGTTTATTTTAGGATTTTTTCATTATAAATTAGAAAATTTATAAAAAATACAGTTAAAAATAATAAAAATAGTAAGAACAAGATAATAAATATGAAATATTAATAAAAATAACAATATTTCATAGAAATTAAGTAATTTTTTTTAAATAATTATATCACAACTTTATTGAACAAACTTGCATAATGCTTTGTTTTTATAAATTATTTTTAAAAATATGATCCAAATTTATTCATTCATGATTTGTTTTGTTCAGCAGAGATGACACTATTTAAAAATACCAACTATTTCAATGGATGGCTAAGATTTCATATTAAAAAAAAATTGTTTTTTTTTTTTTAGTAATCAAATATACAAAACAAAAAAATTATGAAAAAAAATAAATTTGAAAAAATGCTTACACTGTTATAAGTGAAAAATTATTAATTGTGAAAATTTCAAAAGTTTTTGATAAAAATTAAGAGAGATTTCACAATTTTAATTTTTAGATATTGATTAGGTTTAACCTCAATTAATCAACTTCATACAATTACAAGCAGAAATTGATGCTTCTTGCACTGAAAGGATTAAAAGAAATTTTCTTTGCTATTCATTTATTTGCAATCTCAAATTCAATTCAAATCCAGAATGACAACATACAGTTAATGTTTAATCCTATGCCAAATTTCATTAAAATTGGATAACAACAATAAAAGTTAGTTCCAAGCTGACAGGTATCCCCTTAATCTCAAATCAGGGTAAAAATGTATTATAAATTAACAAAAGATAAAAAAGGAATTATGTGACCTCGATATTAAATCTATGCCTCAGCTGCTATCATCATAAATCATCAATATATGTTAGTAATTTTAATGTAATCTCATGTGGATCATATTTAATAAGCTTGGTTCTTTACTGAGTTGTAATCATATATTGAAATTTATTTATATCTGATAATATTTGCACAAATTATTTTGCTGAAAAATGGAAGAATCTAATTCATAAATCCTTTTGTTCCATTTTGTAATGAAAAGAATCAAAAATGGAAGAGATAGCATAAAATAAATGAACTTACAGGCATAAAAAAGTGGAGTTTATAGTATAATATATAAAGATAAAATATTCACTATGAACAATATGCAGAGAGAACAATATAATTTGCATAAAATACTGACATATCATAAACCCAAGCATTCACAGAACTGATCTGCAACATTTGGACTTCTCTCAATTATTTTTGTTAGTGATCATCAATTTATCATTAATAATAATTTTGTAATTATGAAATTGCAATAAATTGATAAAAATGAATTTCCTATACAGACTGTCCTCAATTTATAAGATGGTTCAGTTTGAATCATGAAATAATAGGTGCATTGGCAATTCAGAATTCTGCTTAGAGTTCTGATTAGTCTGACAGATAAGCGTTTGGCAACTCAGATCTGATTTTGGTATGACTAGAGTGCCGGGTTTGGTAATTCAAAATTCTGACTCAGAATTTCAGAACAAACTCAGGTTGCTTTTTTGTTCCTGATTTTTATCTGAACATGGCTGCACCCATAAGATATTTATGCAAAATTAAAATGAATGAGAGTGAAGAAGTTTTTTAACTCTATCTAACACCCAGAGGAGCAAAAACATATAACTGAAAGAATGATATCTTGTTAAATAAGTAGACATTATTAATACAAGAATTCATGTGTGTGTTTATCGGCTGAAAAGTATGCTCACATTGCTTCATCCTAAAACTGCTTTGCTATTATTATTAAGTGATAAAGAAATTCTTTATTATTTATTAATGTCATAGTTAATTTACATTTGTTTTATTGATAATTATTTTAATAAATGATATTTATATTGAGAATGATTAGCCACTAGTCCAGCATAAAAATTTTTTTAGTTCGATATTACTATGCATGTAAAGCTTTGTAATTTGTGTAATAACTTGTATTAATTTACAACTTCATCCACCATGTTAGTCAGCAGAGAAGCACACAAATGCGTTCAGTAAATGCCAAGTCAAATGAATCAGACGAAACTCAGAAGTCACTTGATCTATTTAGTTATCTAATCAGATACATCTGTATTGCCGAATGCACCTAATAAGTCAGTATGGCTGTAATATAGAAATATTGTATTTATTGATTTTCCAGTATTGTTATTCATTATAACATAATACATAAATATACAGAGTGCAGCAAAAGTAACACCCTTTTTTAACTGGAACGATGTTAACCCACATGTTATTTTGAAAAAAAGATGTTAACCTACCAGAAGTTACAATTTGGGCCACCATTTCTTCCATAGGAATAATAGGGCCGATATTCTTTGATGGTACTGTTAATCGAGAAAACTATTTACATATGCTGCAAACAGAATTCTGGCCGAGAGTTGAAAATCAAAATGACATTTACTTTCAACAGGATGGCGCACTGCCCCACTATGGATTAAACGTTTGGGAATGGTTAAATCTTAATTTTGAGGGGAGATGGATAAGACGACATAGAGCAATTGAGTGGCCATCAAGATCACCAGACCTAACACCACCTGACTTTTTCTTATGGGGTGTATTGAAAAATCTTGTTTACAGCCTCAAACTGAAAACAATTCCTGAATTAAAACAAGCAATTTCGGATAAATTTTCTGTAATTAGTGTGGAAATGTGTCAAAAGGTTTGTAGAAGTGTTGCTGGTAGGGTTCAGTGTTGTACTGAACACAAAGGGAAGCATTTTGAACATGTTAATTAAATTTTTAATCATAATAAATCATGTTGTTTTGATGGAGCAATACTTAATAATTTTCTAAACTACTGCAATTTATTTTCATTAAATCATTTTTTGTTTCTTTAACTACTGTAATAAATTTTTGTACAATAAAAATAACTAAATAAAAAAGGGCATTACTTTTGCCACACCCTATATTAAACTTAACAAACAAAAAAAAAGAAATCAGACTCAAAATGGGCAGTGTCAGTATATCAGAATATTGTAAACTGATTTGCACACACGTGAATTTATTAATTAATAATGGAGACTGCAGAAGGCATTATGATTACGAGTGATCAAAATTGATGGGATTATAAATCAATAACAACCTATACAATCATATACTTAAGAAAAATCTTTTTAATCTGGTTTTACAATGTCTCAATAAAATTCCTAATAGCTTTATTTACCAGGTATCTGTGAATTGTGAAATAGATGTGTGATAGATAAAACTGTTTGGAACTTCATTGGAATAATGTAAAATTGGGGCTTTAATTTGTTATATAAAATGTTATATTTTATCAAGCATCTTTATGTAGAATTTAAGCTTAGCTTAGGAACTGCTGGCATCCTTGTGTCAACTGCTACATTAATTAGTGCTGATTATTCACAACTTTATAAATTATTATGTTGAATTCACCTTTTCATCATACTACAAGTATTATATATCATTAGAATCCACATCATTAGTATGTAGTTTCATAATATGTTTATTGAAACTACCTGATTTCACTTCATATGGGGCCAAAAAATTGTCAAAATATCATGGTTTATTTTCTTGTAAAAAAATTATTAAATTAACATGCCAATAAAACTTAGAATATAATGAAATTGATAAAATTCGTATATAAAAATTTCATCTGATGTATTCCAAGTATACCTTAAAAATTTCATAGTAATATATTAATATTTTGGCCCTCTTTTCGCCTGCAAAATCTTCAAATCAATAAACTAAGTGAATAAGTCACCTGATTTATCCAAACAATTACTACTAATTTTATATCTCAAAAAAATTACTGTAAATAATCACAAAATAATACTTAAAACAGTTATATAAAACTTAAAATAATATATAAATCAATAAATTGTAAAAAATTATTCACTTTATTGAAATTTTAAATAATTTTATTGTTCTAGATACTGTCATATTATGACATAGATTTATGATAATATTTATATAAACAAAGCCTAAAAAATCTCTGATTTCTAACTTCTGCAGTGGTTTTAACAGAAAAGCAATGATATCTAATGACATCTATGGACTATAGGGGAGTAAATCAGACAATTTTAATAGATAGTTAGCCCTCAATCATTTCCTGAAAATGCAACCTTCACCCAATGGCCTAAAGTGATATTGCTCTCTTAGAAAATTACATAGCCAAAACAGGAGGGGAGCCAGCAGATAAATCCTTTTTTCAAAGGATTTATCTGTTGTTCTACATATTCAAGTATAATGATTTGTAAAAAATAAGCAATTGTATAGGCTAATATGCTCAATAAGCTATATATATCTAATAGGTCAATCTAAAAGGCTAGAGCAATTGTTCGTGTGTCTGACTGTGGGTTAAACTGATAGTTAGCAATTGTTAGGTTAATCATTAAAACAACTTTTTAGCAAACACAGATTTTTATTTAATATTTTATATTCTCTAAAAAATCTTAAAGTTGATTCTGATAAAATCTAATTATATATAATAATTAATGATTATGTTCTCAAATTGGCTAAATGAATCAATTTTGAAATAAGTTTAGCATAGAATGTTTGTAAAGGAAATTGATAGAAGTATTTTAAAATTTAAACTTACCTTAAAATTATCAGTATTTTTAAAAAGAAAATAATTATCTCTGAAATTAAAAAAATAAGTTTATCATTTCATTAAAAATAATCATTTTTTTAAAATAGTTTAACCATATTATATTAGACACACAAAAAACAAACAAACAAAGAAAAATTAATTCAATCATTAATTTTAGTTCATTCTACTGCTAAAGTTATTTGGACAAACAGTAAATAGATATGTATATTCTATTATATTGTTCATATTATATAAAGTTGCCTACTTTTCCAACAGCTTTAGAAAAATTATAAAAATCACATAAATAAAAATTTTTATTTTGAATATATAGTAAGGAAGAAGTTCATAACCAAAAATATATTTCTATTTAATCATTTGTTAATTTATACTTAGAAAAAACATTTCTAAATGATTGCAAAATCATATAGCAACTTTGAAATTCTCTTAAATTTTTAAAAATTAGTGAAAAGATAAATGTTCCCAGTAAGTGGAATTTTTTTTATTTGCATTTAACTTGAATTAATAATTTGCCTGAAAACCTTTGTTGTGTTGAAAATACAACAATAAAAAGAGATGGAGCTTTTAATTATTCTGAAAAAGGATACATCACAGCTTAGAAAGACTAATCATTTAAATATGCAAATTGAAAAACCTTAAACAATTGTCACATAGTCAATAATTTCAGTAAAGTGACTGATAAGTATGGAATTAAAAAATCAGCTAATTAATCCTTCAAATTCAGTCTATATCAAAAATGATTTGCTGTGAGAGAACTTAGAAAAGGAACTCCAAATCTCAATAAATTGGTAGAGTCTAAACATTTGAGTTTATAAATCAATTTTCAAAACACTTGTTTATGTAAACCAGTTATTTAAAATATAAAAAGTTGATATGAAAAAAGCAAAAATCTCAGTAAAAATTCCACCCTCTCTATTATCTTATCCCCTAATTAAAGGTTCCCGAGTTCAATGGTGAAGGTTTCATATGGGGCTGAATCCCCATTATCTCTCAGTAAAAATTCCACCCTCTCTATTATCTTATCCCTTAATTAAAGGTTCCCGAGTTCAATGGTGAAGGTTTCATATGGGGCTGAATCCCCATTATCAAGTTATAAGACACATAATAAAAAAAATGTGATTTAAGCCCCAAAGTTGGGGCTCAAATCACATTTTTTTACTATTTTCTTAAAAACTATTAGATATAATTAAATAATTTAAATGATTTTAGATGTGTTTTATCACTTAGAATTGAAAGCAATCAGTTTAAATAAGCTATAACTTATTTTTATGAAGTTACGTAATTTTTTCACTTCCAGTAATTTATCTATTCCTCAATTTGACAGAAAAGACAGAATCTTCTATCAATTTCTCTACTATTCTATAAAAACAAGTAATAATTAGACAGTATTATAGCAAAGTTAAAAACATAATTTTTTCACTTCCAGTAATTTATCTATTCCACAATTTGACAGAAAACACAGAATTTTCTATCAATTTCTTCTCTACTATTCTATAAAAACAAGTAATAATTAGACAGTATTATAGCAAAGTTAAAAAATGAAGAAAATTTTAGTTTATTATAAATCAAAATGTTTTTGGTACTTATACAAGCCCTCTTCAGTTGAATAGGGAATATAAAATACAAGAACATTGAACAAACAAAATTTTAGTTTATTATAAACCAAAATGTTTTTGTTTTTGGTTCTTATACAAGCCCTCTTCAGTTGAATAGGGAATATAAAATACAAGAACATTGAACAAACATGCAATAAGTAAATCCAAATTGCCTCTTCATTCATGATGCTGTGACAAGATTTACATGACATTAATTAAAAAAATTAAGAAAATAATTAAAATAGCATATAAAAAATAAAACTGAAGTAGTTTTAAGTCAAGAATATATTATTATGAAAGGTAAAATCAATTTGAATAATGTTTTCAACACTTTGGGACACTATATATTTTACTTCAAGTTTAACAAAAAAATATGTATCCCAATTCACTGTTCATATTTAACTCTCCATTGATAGAAAAGATGATTTTTCACAGTTATCTATATTATATTTGGGACACTATATATTTTACTTCAAGTTTAACAAAAAATATGTATCCCAATTTACTGTTCATATTTAACTCTCCATTGATAGAAAAGATGATTTTTCACAGTTATCTATATTATAAATAATTATTATTATTATTATTATTATTCAATGTAAAAAAATGAATTAGTGTGAGACAATTAATAGAATGTTTTGTATATAAAACAATACAAAAATTTAATATATCAAAATTCTGCCAAATTGAGAAACGAATAAATCACTGGAAGTGAAAAAAATTACAGGGAGGCCTCGATTAGTGAAAATAATTAGTTCCATGAATTTCTCGCACTATTCAAAGTATTAACTACAGGAATACCTCGATTATCGCGGTTATTGTTGCCACGAAAAATACCGCAATAGTCAGCTAATTAATCCTTCAAATTCAGTCTATATAAAAATGATTTGCTGTGAGAGAACTTAGAAAAGGAACTCCAAATCTCAATAAATTGGTAGAGTCTAAACATTTGAGTTTATAAATCAATTTTCAAAACACTTGTTTATGTAAACCAGTTATTTAAAATATAAAAAGTTGATATGAAAAAAGCAATAATCTCAGTAAAAATTCCACCCTCTCTATTATCTTATCCCCTAATTAAAGGTTCCCGAGTTCAATGGTGAAGGTTTCATATGGGGCTGAATCCCCATTATCAAGTTATAAGACACATAATAAAAAAAATGTGATTTAAGCCCCAAAGTTGGGGCTCAAATCACATTTTTTTACTATTTTCTTAAAAACTATTAGATATAATTAAATAATTTAAATGATTTTAGATGTGTTTTATCACTTAGAATTGAAAGCAATCAGTTTAAATAAGCTATAACTTATTTTTATGAAGTTACATAATTTTTTCACTTCCAGTAATTTATCTATTCCACAATTTGACAGAAAACACAGAATTTTCTATCAATTTCTTCTCTACTATTCTATAAAAACAAGTAATAATTAGACAGTATTATAGCAAAGTTAAAAAATGAAGAAAATTTTAGTTTATTATAAATCAAAATGTTTTTGGTACTTATACAAGCCCTCTTCAGTTGAATAGGGAATATAAAATACAAGAACATTGAACAAACATGCAATAAGTAAATCCAAATTGCCTCTTCATTCATGATGCTGTGACAAGATTTACATGACATTAATTAAAAAGTGTTCTTGGACTGTTCCTCGTCCAGTTTTACTAACCGAAAATTAATGGTAATTTGTTAATTGATGATATAAAAGGTGGCGGAGCTTTGTTAGTAAGACTGGTCTATGCTTACAACTCGCATTAATCGAATATTTGCTCGCACTAACTGAAAAACGGTATCAATTTTATGTCGCACTAATCGAAATCGCATTATTTGAACTCGCACTAATCAAGGCCTACTTGTACATAACTTTGTAAAAGTAAGTTCACAGCTTATTTAAATCAATTGCAATCAATTCTGAATAATAAGATATATCTAAAATCATTAAATTATCTCTAAATGTTTTGCAGTAAACAGTAAAAACTGTGATTCAGCACTCTAACTTTGAGGCCTTAAAACTTGAAAATAGCATCTCAGCTCCACATGGGCCATTCACTGTTATACTCAACAGCCTTTGATTAGGGAGGCCAAATTCTTGTACATAACTTTGTAAAATAAGTTCACAGCTTTTTCTTTATTTTTATTGCTCTTCAAAATTTCGATTTTTTCTGCAGTAAAAAGTTCCCTAGGATCTTGCAATTAAAAACGTATAATGTTAAATCTACTATAAAGCTGTGAATATATTAGTTTATAGTAGATTTAACATTATACGTTTTGAACGTTTAGCGCATGTTTGTTTGTTAAAAGAATTTAAAGTTGTGTTTTGCCAAAAGTTGTAAATAACTTTGTTAATAGAATTATAAGCAGTTTCCGGAAAAATTTGTATTATTGAATAAGTTCACAGCTTATTTAAATCAATTGCAATCAATTCTGAATAATAAGATATATCTAAAATCATTAAATTATCTCTAAATGTTTTGCAGAAAACAGTAAAACACTTAGTATGTTTAGTATGTTTTGCAGAAAGCAGCTCCACATGGGCCATTCACTGTTATACTCAACAGCCTTTGATTAGGGAGGCCAAATTTCACTGGGATTTTTACTCCTGTTATATAAAAGAAATTGCTCCAATCTAAAATCTGTGCACAAAAAGCACAGATTAAACGAAACAAAACATCATCAGTTAGATTGAAACAAGTTCAAGCATTAAAAAACACAAATAGCAGTCAAACATAACAGACTAACACTTTAATATAAGTAAGAACGTTTTCGGAGTTATACAGAATTACAAATTGAATGCATTCTGTATAACTGAAGATGGTATATAATGAACTGAAAACTTTCTTGCTTATATTAAAACAAGTTCAAGCATTAAAAAACACAAATAGCAGTCAAACATAAGAGACTAACACTTTAATATAAGTAAGAACATTTTCGGAGTTATACAGAATTACAAATGGAACGCATTCTGTATAACTGAAGATGGTATATAATGAACTGAAAACTTTCTTGCTTATATTAAAGTGTTAGTCTGTTATGTTTGACTGCTATTTGTGCTTTTTAATGCTTGAACTTGTGATAATTAAGAAATAAGCAGTTCCTTTAAGATTTTATGTTGTTAGATTGAAAACTGGTAGTTAATTTGAAGTGAAAAAAATTCAATTTAAATGGCCGAGATGGATGGCATTATTATTAGTATGAATTACTTTAAAAAAAATTTTTTCCAGTTGCCAGTAAGATGAAAGTTCTTTAATAGTCTAGGAAATATATTTAAATGGAATGATAAAACAAAGTGCATTTGTGATTGTATAAATGCAACCAGATATCAAGATTTGCTTGACAGTATTTCCATTTCGAAAATGAACTGAAGAACTATTTTGGCAATTATAGTTAATTACACTTTTAAACAGTTTCTTCGTAACAGAATTCAGATGATGGATTGGTCACTTTATTCTCAACTCAAATCCCATGGAAAACTTATGGGCAAAACAAGTTATGCAATGTTAACTATAACAGAAACAATAGTCAACAATTGAAAATTTTAAAACATCAATTATTTTCAGTTGCAAACCTATGACATTAGAGAGGACTTATAAATCCAATTAGATGTTGATTCAATACGGCTATTTTGAAAAGCAAGAATTTTATTGGTTAATGAGTTTAGTTGGTTTTATGATTTTTCATTCATATAAAATCCTTTATTTTAAAGTAGAAAAAAATGAATGATTAAATAGAAATGTACTTTTGGTTAAGTACTGCTTAACTGTTATATATTTAAAATAAAAATTATTTATATGGTTTGTTTAGTTTTAAAATCACTGAAAGAGTAGGTAGTCTTATATTTTTGCAACACACTAAAAATATCAAAAAATATAAATTTTTTTTACAAATTAATTAATTAATTATATATTAATACATATAAAATTTCTTACATTCCTTCTGTTTCACATTGTAATAACCATTCTAATTCAAGAGTTTCTAATATAATAAGAGCTTCTAAATATCTGTAATTTTATAAAAAATGAATTTATTAAGATTGTAATTTTACTAAGACCAATTTAAATAGAATTTAAATTAGTTAATATATATTGCTCTAATAAATTCACTTCATTAAAATAAAAATTTATAACATTATTTAGTGAATAACTGTGTCTTTTTGATTCACTCCTGTAAGAAATTATTTAAATGCATGCAATATTGATAGTAGAAACTAAATAACAGTTTTTCTTATTTAAAATTTATAAATAAATCATAGATTTGAAATAAATATGTTAATTTAGCTGCTTTCAGAATATTCTCCAATGTTGAAATTCAAAAAATTTATTTATTTTAATATCACTAATGTGATTTTTGAATATTTTATCAGAAAAAATTTTTATTTTTTCTTTTATCTCTAACTTTAACTTGATTAATTGATCTTATAAAATTCAGATTGTGCATGTGTGTGGGATGATTGTGTCTGAGATTTCCATCTAGAGAAATCTCATGATTTACAAGAAATAAGTAGAGAAGAACATCATCAGAGAAAAATATGATATCCAGAATATCCTCACCATTGTCATTAATGAAGTCCTTGAACCATCTGCAATATGCAACACACTTAGCATCGTCTGTGTGTTTCAGTTTGTTCACTGCTCTGATTTTATATGGGTAGAGAGGCAGTCATGTCTTTAGTACCCTATGGGTGCTACTGTATGACATTCCCACTTATGCCAATTTTTGAACTGATTTCTTTGGACTTTAAGAAATGCAAATGGAAATATCTTCCACCTTTACCTCTGTTAACACTCATGGATTATATGATGTTCAGAATATCCTCACCATTGTCATTAATGAAGTCCTTGAACCATCTGCAGTATGCAACACACTTAGCATCGTCTGTGTGTTTCAGTTTGTTCACTGCTCTGATTTTATATGGTTAGAGAGGCAGTCATGTCTTTAGTACCCTAAGGGTGCTACTGTATGACATTCCCACTTATGCCAATTTTTGAAAAAATTATGATTTCTTTGGGCTTTAAGAAATGCAAATGGAAATATCTTCCACCTTTACCTCTGTTAACACTCATGGATTACTGCTTCTCGGTGCATTTCTCACTGATCCAGTTTTATAAAACTTTTCAATTAACTGCCTCACTACATTGCGATGAGATGCTTCAGTATCAGGAAATTTTTTTTGAAGTTACATTTCACTTTATCCATACATTCCCTTCCATTATGGAACACACATTCAAGCAGAAACACTTGAGCCTCAAGTAACAATACCATGATTAACCAGACACTGTGACACTTCATTCACTACTGACTGCTTCATTCAAAGTCAAATGATAAGATGTGCACAAACGCACCCAAAACACAAATGTTCTTCTATTCACAATATTGCATGTACATGCACAGTAAATACACTATATGACTTTATTATTCTTATTTATTATTACAGCATATCAGGTATGCACAATGATTTTTGGCTCACACTGTACATTTATTAATTAAGATTATAATGTAATTAAATAATTATATCTTGAATAAGGTTTTTTAAAAATAGAGAATACTAAAATAATATAAAAATGTATAATTTGAAATTTAAATTTATATAAAACAAGAATTCTTAATGGTTAATTTTAACCATTAAGAATTCTTGATTTTTCTTTACCATGATCATCAGTATATTAGATCAGATCATTAGATATTAGATATATTAGATCATTTATAGTAGATCAAAAATATTTTATATAATAAAATATATAATTCTGCTTTTTAAACTGTTGTTTGTTGAAATATCTTAATGTACATCTAATATAACAACCTTGGTTTCAATCCCCATCTTATTTAAAATGCCTCTACAAACACTATAGATTGATAGCTCAGGGAGATGATCAATTAAAATGGTTATTTTTTTTAATGATTTAAATGACTAATGAAATTTACTGATGATTTCCATTATTATTAATGCTAATTTAAATTCTCACCTCACAGATGTGTTGGATATAGTTTATTTGAATGTTTTCATAAAATAAATAAAAATATTGTGAAAGATCTAAAAAACAAAATTAATTTCAAAGAAATCTAATATAAGATTAGAAAATATCAAGTATCATTTTCTAGTAGGAACCTGTAAAGTGCTAGAAAGTGACCTGCATATAGGGAGTCCAATGCCAGAGTATTAACTGATATTATTAGTGATATATTTATTTGTTTTGCAGAAGGTAGGATTTTAAGAAATTCTGAAGTCCTCTTTAAGTGCTACCTCAGATATATAGACAATATTTTTATTGTATGGAAAGAGTCTGATAGGGCAAAAGAACTAAAAGAGAAATTTACAGATGGAAATTTAGAATTAGTCTTAAATGTTGAACAAAATGCCAAAGCAATATACATTTTTTAAACATAAACATGCATATAATAAATGACTGATATGTGAAAAGCATATATAAGAAACCAACCTCTAATCCCATATTAATACTAGCATGGTCAAAAACCATTTTACCTACAAAAGACTGGTATTTTGTTCATTTTTTAGAAGGCTCTTTACAAAATACATAAAAGAAAATGAAAAGGAGGAGGAAGACAGTAGTATTTTAAAATGCAGTAGAAGCCATGGATACATTAACAAGTTTATGTGCTCAGTCTATACAAAAGTTCACAAAAATATAGATAATGAAAAGTGAAGTGCTAGCAATCACCAAAGACCGGAACTTCACAAAGCAAAGTGCTTTACTTTGTGAAATTCCCATTAATTTCCTATTAAGAAATTGGTCAATATATACCAGTACTGTACTCTTTAGACAAAACAGTAACCATAAGGAAAGCAGCCAAAGATTTATACAAAAGTCTGGCTTGTATAAGAAGCCCTATGATAGTTTGTACCCAAAGAAATAAAAACAGATGATGATGAAAGGCATAAAACAGATATTTATGCAATTCTGCATACATCTTATTGTAATTTTAAATGTTTTAAATTCAGGAAAAAATAGCGACTATATTCAGATTAATAAATTAGTTATATTCTAAATTTATTTTTACAGAAAATATTAATTTAAAACATTTCCAAATAATTAAATTTGAATGAAATTATAATAATTATAAATTTATAATATTTGACAAAATAGATCAGATCCTATAATTCAGAGATATTATCTGGATTTACCATGAATGATAATAGAATTTTAGCTATTATGTTTTATATACATACATACCACACACACACATATATATACAGCTTTATATTTATTAGTTAAATTTGTTTTTTTTTAATTAGAGAAATTAATAGCATACCCAATTAAATTAATATGACCTTTCATTCCTTCTCCTAAATATTGTCTGTAAGTCTGTCTCATTCCAAAACTGTGTTTCTAAAAGATATAAATTTTAAGTTTACATAAAATAATTTAATATAATAAAGATTTTATGGATTTATACTATAATTTTAAAATAATAAACTATTGTAATAATATTGTTAAAAATTTGAATTACTTTTATAATTAGCAATACAGGAATACTTCGATTATCATGGTTTCGATTATTGCGATTCTCGATTTATCACTGTTTAGAATTTGATACCAAAATTCAATTATTGCGCTCATAATTCGAATTATCGCGGCTTCGAGATATAGCCCACTATATAAGAAACCAAAATTACATTTGTTTTCCAGGTAACTCTCTTTAGCACTTCGTTTTTATCCAATGGTGCTTGCTCACAACTCATCAGTAACTGTCCGCCTTTACCTGAAGTACACGTGGACAGGGCTGGCTTAACCCGTTTCTTTAGCACTTCGTTTTTATCCAATGGCGCTTGCTCACAACTCATCAGTAACTGTCCGCCTTTACTTGAAGTACACATGGACAGGGCCGGCTTAACCCAGTAAGCAGATGATGCACAGAATCGGGGTGCCAAAATTATCATTTTCTCAATACTGTTACTAGAACAACAAGAAACAAACTACGATACAACAAGAAAGTTGTATCGGGTGCCGGGACTTCTAGAGTCGGCACCACATGTGAATATTTCTTTTCTTATTTACCCCTACAATGAATTCTAAAAGAAGCAAGGATGATCCTTTTATAATTAGCAATACAGGAATACTTTGATTATTGTGGTTTCGATTATTGCGATTCTCGATTTATCACTGTTCATAATTTGATACCAAAATTCAATTATTGCGCTCATAATTCGAATTATCGCGGCTTCGAGATATAGCCCACTATATAAGAAACCAAAATTACATTTGTTTTCCAGGTAACTTTCTTTAGCACTTCGTTTTTATCCAATGGCGCTTGCTCACAACTCATCAGTAACTGTCCGCCTTTACTTGAAGTACACATGGACAGGGCCGGCTTAACCCAGTAAGCAGATGATGCACAGAATCGGGGTGCCAAAATTATCATTTTCTCAATACTGTTACTCAGCAATACTGTACATTGCTGAGTAGATATTACAAGAAAGTTGT
The DNA here is from genome assembly GCA_000484575.1 of Olivierus martensii. Lineage (NCBI taxonomy): Eukaryota > Metazoa > Arthropoda > Arachnida > Scorpiones > Buthidae > Olivierus > Olivierus martensii. The sequence continues at coordinate 28,609 of AYEL01071918.1, forward strand.
ATCGGGTGCCGGGACCTCTAGAGTTGGCACCACGTGTGAATATTTCTTTTCTTATTTACCCCTACAATGAATTCTAAAAGAAGCAAGGATGATATCAAGTCAACAGCTATCAAGAAGAAATGTAGAGTGATCAGCTTAGAAGATTGGCATGTTTAACACATTTTTTTGTACCTCGTATATAAAATTTAATTAATAGATTTAAAAATCCTTGGCAGTGATCACCCATTTTACACATGCATTATTTATCCCGATTATCGCGAATTCGATTATTGCAGTATTTTTCATGGACATGCATTATTTATCCCGATTATCGCGAATTCGATTATTGCAGTATTTTTCATGGCAACAATAACCGCGATAATCG